>VBVR01002063.1:0-25230 GCA_011638315.1 Tetramorium parvispinum
GAATTCACTTGATTTCTATAATGTTATATATATATATATATATATATATAAAACTCGATATAAAAGTCCCCAAATGTACATGTATGACTAAATATTATTAAGTATATAAAAAAATAATCTAAAGAAACGTTTGCAAAATTGGGATATTATTTAGTTATCTTCAAAATACCTTTCAGATATTTTTTTATTCTTTATTAGAATTATTAGAAATCGCATTCTGCATACATTATAATTGTTTATCACGAAATTCTTATTTTATTAATTTTAATTGAAGACAACGTGACATGTAACTCATGAGTCTCGGCATTAATTACATTCTCGGTTCGACAGCTCCACCCGGTGAAGAGGATGAGGAAGAGGGTTTGCGAAAGGACTATGTGAAAAGCCAGGAGAAGGAGACGAACGCGCACACACACTTTGAACGAAATGGACAACAGGGCGGCGGCTACAAGCCACGTCGGGCTGGTACCAGCACCAGCGGCGGAAGTACGAGCGGCTATGCCAGCAGTGGCTCAAGATCGCACAGGGACGAGAGCGCGGGCTCGCCGTCGCAGCCTAAGATTATCTTCAATGAAGAGGAGTATACGAGGATCACAACGCCACGGCAGGATGTCCTCTTCAAGAAGGGCTACCTATCGCGCAAAAAGCCCTGGACTGGAAACGCGAGCACTAGCGCTACGCCGTCGACCACGGAGAGTCAATCGGCGTCACATTCCACCGCAGGTGATTATAAAATAAACGGACTGCTAAATACTACAACGCGCCATGAGCGCATGCTAAAGCGCCAGTGAACTAATTTGATTTTTTTTTTCCAATCATCGATTAGCCATTAAAATATTCCAATTTGATAAATTGCCATTATTGTATTGTCTATTGTGCCAAATTGTTTAAATCCTGATACCTTAAAACTTTATTGTTGAATTCTAAGCGTCTACTCGCATATACTCTATTCAAGGAAAGCATACTTCTTTCGTCTTTTCTACTGCGACACTAGTTTAGAGAAAGTTTTTGTCATCATGTTGCTAATACGTTTAGTCTGGTATGATAAATGAGTATACGTTTAAATGATAACATATTCACAGACGGTAGCGAAACTACAGAGGACCAGCAATTATTGGATAGAGACAGTGGAACGGGAGAATATCCGCCCATGGTAGAACCAGGAGCGCAATTAGGATATGGAACATTTTACGATCATGCGAGCGGCTACTATTACGAATATCCTGTGATGTTGGTCGGACCTGCACCTGCAGTACCTGCTCAAGTTGGACCAAGTGTTCTAGCGACTGTACCTTGCGGTCCGGTCCCTCTAAGACCGATCGAATGGATTAATCCTGCCTTCGTGCCTAAACTTGCCAATCAACCATATTGCTTAATGGACTATCAGGTAGTAATTTGATAAAAAGCTTGTTGTATTAATTCTAAATAATTATAACTCTCTCTCTCGCTCTCTCTCTCTCTCTATATATATAAACTTATTTGATTATTTAATTATTTATAGACTAATCCAAGTACAGAACCAGTCGCGATAGTAGAGGAGCAGAACGGCACGATAGTTACAGCGGAAGCTACTAACAGCATATGGAATGAAAGTGGTACTGGTAGCGCTAGCTGCAGTGGTAGCGTAGCCGAGGAAATCGAGGAGCAAGCGACTGAAGAGATGAACAACACAACCGTGGAGCAGCATATCGTGAAGGAGCAGCTCACGGAAGAACAACCAGTGGAGCAACTGCATCTCGAGGGGCAGCAACATTTGGAGAATGGCATGACGACGGTTGATCCCTACATGGATCCGCTACTGATGCAAGAACCAGTACACATGTCGCATATGATGCCACCCGTGCCGCAACCGTACATGTATCCTGGTCACTACATGTTCGGGCCTCCCTTGGTCAACGTTAATGGTTAGTTATGAGATAGATAGATTTAGGATCGGAGTCGTCCCCTTGAGTAATGTGCGCGTGCTATATTATGGATTGGCAAAATTCGTATTTGCTCTTTGCTACTTGCATGAGCAGACCTACATTCGCGCTCGTAGCCTTCGCGTTCTGTTCACAGTCGGATGGACGGAACAACGGACAAGTGTGTTGATTGCCCACGTTTGCGTTTAAGAGAAAAAGGCGCATTTCGAGGAGGGAGTGCTAGCAGCGCGATCAAAATATACAATTTATATAGTAGCTATATTTAAAAAAAACAAAAATTTTATTAGAATCTATAATGCTTTCTGTTAATTATTTCATGCAAGTTAATTCAAACTATACTGTTTAATGTAAATAATAAAAAAATAGTAAAAATTGAAATAAAATAAGATTTCTTAGAAATCTTATTTATAATTATCCGAACATTTGGCAATTTTAAATTTACCTTTTAAAATTTTCAATTCTTTTTATTACATATTATTGCATTTCAATTCTATTTATAATTCAAAAGTTATTAACATCTCGATAGCTTTCTAGAGGAAAAGTTAACTCGATTAAAGATTAAAAACTTGAGGAAGAATATGAATGAGCGAGATTGTACGCAATTAATCGTTGCAAAACAAACTAATAGTATGGAAAGAAAAAATAACGATATCGCGCAATTACTAAATTATTTATATCTATGCGGATTGAACACTCCTTCCTCGTACTGCGCTACACTGGCCGTAGTAGCTTGATTGTACCTATTTCTAATGTTAAACGAGAACAGTGTCGATCGGAAGCGCGGCCAAAGGAAAGGGATATGCCCCGATCCATGACTTCTGTCCCGTCCATCGGCATCATTGCTGTTTTATTACTGCCGTGCCTCTACCACATTCAAGGTAAAAGGTAATAATTCGCAAAAAAGGTACCAGGCTTTAGACACGATCGTGGAAACGGGATCCTCGAGTTTCCCGCAGCCTCGTGAAACAGTATCGTGAGATTGCTCGGCGCTTTTTCATGAGTCGAGAGTGTCCGGCGATTAGCCCGGTGTATATAGTTCATTCTTCACGATCGTTCCTAAAGTTCCAACTTTGTACACGCTCGATTGGTCTGTTTGTCGCTCGCGACTAACGACATATGTCTCACTCGCATAAATGTCAATCGATGTACTTTTCACAGCTGCGACACGCTGTATTGTCTCATTGTTCTCACATTACACCAGTAACGAAGCTTATCTCATGCGAGAGAGTCCATTGACTCGCGCGGCCACTGCACGAGAGAAGATACGTCGTCCTGTGATCACACCGGCACAATTTAACGTCGGAAGCCATATGCCTTGGCTGCGCGATAGCCGTGAGATGAGAGAGAGAGAGAGAGAGAGAGAGAGAGAGAGAGAGAGAGTTTGGCAACGGCAGCGCGTTGCCATATCTCAAATAGAACTCGTCAGAAATAACACTTGCGTGTCGTTCGCTTCGCGATATACGAGAAGTCGGAAAGCACAGAGAGAAGCAGTGAAAAGCCAGGTTCACTTTTCGCGACAACTCTGACACGTTCTAGCCGCTCATTTACTCTCCTCTGGTCATAATTGAATCGTTCATCGAGTCGCCAAATATCGCACTGAAAAATATTATTTGTTGACCGTTTTCCCCGGGTCCATCGACAGATCGATAACGCACGATAATTTCTTTTGTCCAAGGTGTTACCATTCAGGGCGGGCCATTAGTGAGAACTATGGACGTAACAGCTATGACAATGGCGTGCGCCAAGCGAAGAAAGAAGAGAAAGAAAAGAAAACAGAGAAGACCTACTTTGGTAAGTCGACGAAGTCCAACATCCAACGCAAAATAAGATAAATAAGTTACAATTGCTTTTGTGGAAGAAATAATTAATGTGTAATGGAATATATGAATTGACATGTAACAGCATATTACTAACGATATGAGCATGAGAATACCAAAAATATCTCGTAACTATTCTTTTTTGTTGCGAGATATTTTTGGCTGAAATATCATTTTTAAAGTCTGATTTCTTTTTCTGGTTAAATTCAGGGTAACACCGAAGATGAAGAAGAAGGGGAATACAGTTCCGAATGTGATAATGATGTATCGTCTTCCCGATTACCTTGGTCAGAATGCCCGACCTTGACTGCGACTACAACGACGACGACGACCACGACCACGAATCGACCGCTGAATCCCGAGTGCCAGGAATTTCAGTTGCGGCCGGGCCTGCAATCGCAAATCCTTTTTGGTCCTGTTTCGACGTCCGTCGTCCCCACCGTGGCCGAAGAAGCGACGTTTGTTAATGACACACCGGATGTGCTACCAGTCTACACCCGCGAGATGGAACCCGCGAGTCGTGAGATCGAGACTGATTCGTCACCTGCTCAAAGTCTAACGAATCAGGAAGAGATGGCAATCCACAATTCGGAGCAATTCGTCAGGAAGACATCTTTGGAGAACATTCAATCAGTGGCAGTTGGACACGTGTCAAGAAGCAAAAACGCAGAAATTAACAGCCAAGCGAATCATCTAGTTGCAAATGTGGAAGCGATAACAAATGAAACTATAGAGCATATAAGGAGCAGTTCTCCGACTAATCACGAAGCATCCTCCAGGACTGATACTACTTTGGAGAATGATAGCGATTCGACCAGTGCCAATGTGAAGCATGAGCAATTTGAGAATAATAGCAATGATGTTGATACAGATACACTAAATAATCACGTTAAACATCCCGAAGAAAGTTTAACTAACGGCGATACGAATCATGAACGTCTTGCCAGCTTAGCGAAGAGGGCGTCAAAGTCGAGATCGATGAGTCCTCAGAACAATGGCTTCAATTTAACAACGATGAATATCAACGAAAACGAGGAAGTTCAACGATTGCGGCACTGTAATAATTCGTCCGTTACGCGAGCAACATCATTTGGATTGCCCAGAAAGTACAAAAAAGGTTTGAAATTCGTGAGAGAGTCTACACCCGGGCCGGACTTGGATGCGGAGAACAGGATCGTGCGACAATTCGAAGCTGTCGAACTGTCGGACACGGATAACAAATGCAGTATTATGGACGATAAGGTAGACGAGACGGAGTGGAAAGTGGCGGACAAAGACTCGTCGCAAGTACGTAACGAGGACACGACCAAAGCGACAATCGAGATCTCAAACGAGGATTCCGGGTTTGAGAGCCAGACTCGGCCGTCGAAGAAATATCCCATTACGGCTGCGGTGAAGGAGTGGCTGCGTCGAGCAAACTCGCCCGATCTTTTTATAACGTCGGCGTCGACCTCGGGAAGCGAGACGGACGAGGATGATGATGAAGAATTGGATGCAAAGCCGCCAAAAAACTTGCAAGGCAACCCCATGCTTGCACTATCTGCTAATAGCGGCGTCGACAACGTCACGTTGTTGTCACGCTCGGCTAGCTGCGGCGAATTCGCAAAGACCAACAACAATAACATCAACAACAACGCCAGGAATGATCAGATGGAAGCTGACTTGACGTTAACATCGATCGGCAGAAGGAAGAAGGAAATCGCGAAAGTCGTGAAAAGGAAAGCAAAGGCAAGGAGAAACGACAAACGGAACAGGAACGTAAATGAGAAGACACAGAATCAGCTGGTTTCCTCGTTGGTTTCATTGGACTTTGTCACTGCCGTGAGATCGAGAAACAAGCTGAAGAATAATGTTGGTGACGTTTGCGAATTTACTCAGGAGGATAGCGTTGCGGGTATGAGGGTTGCTTTAAATTCTCGGATAAACTCCAAGAGAGTTAATGCAAGACGAATGAAGACATTGAGAAAAATTAGTAGAAATCCTGTTGAGAATGTCGACATTAAGATGCGACGTATAAATAATTCAAACGGCAAGGAAGGAACCGAGGACAGCGGTATGGTGAGCGTACGGACGTTCGAGAAGGGGGAGATTATCGTCTCGGAAGACGGCAGATTGTTATCGACGTCCTCGTACGAACCTGTTCCGTTTAACGAGCACAGTAATCCCGTCACGAAGACCGTTACTCATGTCGACATAATTAACAAAAACGTGGAGATAGACGAGAAGACCAGCAGCGAGAACGAGGAGAACGACAGCGTAATGATAACGTCCTCGGTTAGTATAGAGGAGCCCGACGTGTTGGAGTGCTGGGAAGCGGAAACTGTGGAACCCGTAATAACCCCGAGAAGGATGCTGCAAAGCCCGGGGGTCTTATGCGAGGGTGAGGCAGCGGAGGATGATAACATCGAGATTGAAAAAGCTACCGTGGAACACGTGCAGAGGTATTACAGATTGGCGCGGGATACTGTCAACACGGAGGAAGAGTCAAGCGAGCTCAGCACGTCGGTAATCTCATCGAAATCGAGAACAGTGCCAAATGATCCGGAAGACAAAATAATCGGGTATTTCCGCAGCGAGGAGATCCCGATCTTTATACCGGACAAAAATCAGAACATTACCATGGAGGAGATACCCATCGACGAAGCGTTCGAGGTGTACGAGAGCTGTTATACCGGGAAATCGCCGTTCTTATCATTTGATTCGAAGATGTTCAGACACCGGTCATTGTACGGTCAGAACGGCGAGGGCCCGATACCATGCAGAGCCGTGTGTTGCAATATACAATAATAATATCGAGAAAAGATATACCCTATTGCAAACGTTTTTTTCAAATAAAGAAAATATATTATTATAACATAGTTTATATTATAATAATATATATTATTGCATCGCGCGCGTCAGGGCCGTCCTCTTCAAAGTAGGCCCAAGACTTGTGCTTTCTTGCTGGGTATATCACGCACGTATATGTACGTGTCATATGCACACAATATAAAAGCAAATGTTTCGTCTCCGTTGGACGGAGATTTAACGAATATCGATATTCTTTCGAAAGTTCAGTGACACTAAGCTCAAAGAGAACTAAATGTTATTTCAAAAGCATCGCGGATCACGATCCATTTTTGTAAATAGTTTTAAGAGTTCGTTTGTGATCGTATAAATTTCTGTGAAAACTTTCAAAATTTTATGTGTGGGAGCATGCATTGTAGCAGTCACTCTACGATAGCATTTTACCATTATTATCATTAAACATTGCCGTACGTCATTGTTCGCAATCAAAGACAGATTCGTAACGTTTCGATGTTCAGCTTTTATCTGGACCGAGCTTATCGAGAGGTAATACATTGTTTTTTTTTCCGAATATAATAGAAAAAGCGCGAATTTTATTTTGAATGAAACGAAAGAGGAAAAAAGAGAGAGAGAGAGAATAATACATGTATATGAAAGAAGTGTTGAAGGCAGTAAGATGCCAGACTGTTGTTTTTACTCTCGCTACGATATCTCGTAATTACTCAGTCGAAATGACAAGAGCGTTATTTTTAGAATCTATATAAAAGACACGAATGTTAAAAGACTAGGAGTTATTGTTGCACGTAATCACGTTGGATGGCCTTTGCTTAGGAAAGTTTTGACTGCTTGCAATTTTTAACTCTGCATATTCGTCAGTGAGTCTCCCTTTTCTTTCTCCAGTCGAGAAAGGAGGGAAACATACCGAAGAGGGCCGACAGAGCAAATCGTTCAATAATACATGCTTTTAAATAGCGATACATAATAATCGCGTAGATGTAATATCGCGTTCTCATACTAGAAGGTATTAGTTGAAAAGAAAATCTGGCAGCGATAAAAGCAGTGAGTTGTGTAGCTTTAGTCTGTTATTGAAAAATCTAATGAGATGTATTAAAAAATCTTATGAGAGTTACATAACGATCTATTCACAATAATCGACGAATGCTTAGAGTCGCCAAACTAATCTTTTTTTTTTGTTTAATACTCGGTTAACGTGGAATTTAAATTTGTAAAAAAGCTCGTCTAGCTTCAAGATCAGTTTTAAGGGAATCTTAAACATCTTTTAAATTCCGATAATCTTAAAAGTGGACGCGATTCGACAAGCTTTCTCGAATTTGGATCCTATAACACGAATTGTTAGCCGATGATCCCACGGATAATCCCGTCTCTAAACATTCGTCGAGAAATCAGGGAGAAGCGAAGTTTTTTTCTTTTTTTTCTTTTCCGATAGTCGCGTCTCGATCGGAATCGGATGAACGCACCGCAAAGATGCATATGTGTACTTGTGTATACATAAAAAAAAAATGCTGCACTTGTTACGATAGCCCACGCTTTAGTTGATTTGTGTCCAGGGATAGATTGACAGTACCTTAGATTGCATAATGCGTGTAGGCCGATTGATAGACGTGGTTCGCGGCCAGTCATGTATCCCATATCATAACGCCCGTAACATACCTCAGAGGGATGGTGTAAAAATAGAGAGTCATTCGCGGCATTAGCGAAACGCAAAATAAAAACGATAATAAATACCGATAGTACATTAACGATAACGATGATAAAGAGAAGGAAAAGAATGGATCGAATAGCGACCATAAGAGACCGTGCTGGGTGAAGATTACGAGGGGCGGGAGAAAAACGCGAAACCTAATGTCACACAGTAGCGATATGTAGACACCATTGTTCCTGCAAAGTTCTATAGTTTCCTTAAGCATGAATACGTATAAATCATTTCCAAGATGATCAGGCGTAGCTCTATGGACGTTCGTTCACACCAAAGTAACTAATTAAAGAATAAGTACGAATATATATATCGTTACATTGAAAACAAAAAAATAAATAATAATGCGCGTTGCATCAATTGTGTGCCTTATTCTGTGGCGGCCGTTTTTGTAACTATTTCAAAGCACTCTCCTTGATAATAGTCAGTAGCGAGATATCAAGGTGCGATTAAGACTTGTTAAAAATTGCTGAGAGAAAGAGAGCGCGAACGAGAGACAGTGAGAAAGAGATAAGCGCGCGCGCGGCATGCTCGCCCGCTTGATGAACCTTATCAGTGCATGCGTACCCGAGGACTCATTTAGATTCCTTTTCATAAAATTATTGACCTCCATTCATCGGACGCGTCCGACCCGATTGTATGCCGATTATTCATAAAGACATTAAAGCGTTGCATCTTATACACACGAGTCATGTTACTGTACAATTATATTTTAGTTGAAGTTAACACGTATGGGATAAGTGTACTTGAATTTTGTTGTGTTTTTGCTTATAAAAAAATATGAATAAAATGTTTCAATTTTTAAAGTCAACAGTGCCTACGATATTTATATTTACGCTTGGATATACGACTGCGAAATGTGAGAGAAATGAAAAATATCGAGGGAAGAGAGAAAATGGAAGGAGAGACACCGTGCCCTTTTGTCTAATTTTTGCGATTCATCGTTTTTTATTTCTGGACTTTTCTTGTTATACCATTCAACGCTGATATTTCGTGATATCTATTATATAGAATTATTTATACATAAAAATTTATTAATATTAATAGAAATATAATATTGATATCGATACATAAACAAGCATGCTTTTCAACTATCAGAAGACAACAGGGACGGTATAACAGGAAAAATCCTTATTTTTTTCCGAAGCGTTTTGTAAAATTCATATGAATTAATCGACTATTGATGATTTAATGATTTCTTAAACAATTTCCTTATGAAATCGTTTGTATTTCGTATGAAAACTTGAAGTATAATTAAAAAAGTTCGACAAACACAGCTTGATAATTTTAATTATTTTTACACCACGCAATTATTTTTAACCTACATAAATAAATTAAACCAGGTATGAAAGTTTCGTATTTTATATAAAGAATTTTGATGTACAATTGGAAAGATTTTAGTGAATCGAATTTTGTCGTAAACTATTTGCTTCGTTTTATTTATATTTCGAATTTATTAGAAAATTTTATTACCTGACAGTCTCTATTTCTGAAAAAAATTGTAAAATTAATCATCATAGTTTGAAATCGCGTGATAATATCCGATTATCGTAAAAAGGCATACACATATGCACTACTTCAATAACTTTGATAATGTTGCGCGTGAGGGGATTTAATTAGATCGAAACTTGCGCAATGTTAATTTAAAGGAAACAATGGCGATAAAAGAAAAAAAAAATTTACCCAATCTCCGACGGTGAAGAGGCTCGATGAATCTGTTGTGCCCTAAGAAAGATACGACTATCGATCGTCAGGGTTGCCATCCCTCCGAGGTTTTGACTCGGAATAGAAAACTTCCCTTTGAGCCTACGGATCTCCGATAAAAAAAAATTCAGGCTATATGATATAAGAGATTATACAAGAGAAAGAGATTATACATTTCTTATTTTTTTAAAAAAGAATATTCAATCGAGAGACGGAAGGAAGGAGAACAATATATTTTATGTTTAAAACAACAATAATATATCGAGTTATTTCATAAGCAATGTGTTTTTTTTAATATTTTTGCAATGATACAAAAAATTTGACATTTTAATTTAAACTATATTTTCC
This sequence comes from Tetramorium parvispinum, assembly GCA_011638315.1. NCBI lineage: Eukaryota > Metazoa > Arthropoda > Insecta > Hymenoptera > Formicidae > Tetramorium > Tetramorium parvispinum. The sequence continues at coordinate 10,293 of VBVR01002063.1, forward strand.
GTTACTATTTGCAATTTCTTCCTATCTTAATCTTAAATTTTCAATTCCCTGACAATAAAAATCTTTCGGTCTTGAGTTAAAGAATAAATCAAACTCTTTTTTTATATCACATTATTTACGAAATTACTCAATATATGTATAGAGTTTGCGAGAAAAATGTATCCTTATCTTCTCTCATTTTTTTCTTGTAGCCCTCTGGACGAAGATTGGCACAGAGAGGTGTGGCAACCGTGATGGTGATACGGGTGTATGGGGTGCGACAGCGCGCGCAACTTGGGCTTCAGAGTCTTCGGACGCTCTAGACGCTCCAGTACGATGTACAAGCAGGAACGATGTTGGACGGAACGCGGCAGGTTGTGCTCTTAATCCTCGTTGTCTCAATCTTCTATCTTGCGTACGGCGACAGCGCGATCAGAGCGAGCGAGAAGAGACACGGCGGCGTGAACGACTATCAGATGTGCCTCGAGAGCTTCGACATCCACAAGGACAAAATTATTCGGACCCAGGATTCCCGTGACATGGGCGCCAAGTACTTGAACGTGTTGGATGTCGACTCTAGACTGGATTGTCTGAAATATTGCTGCGAGACGGAACGATGCGACGTGTTCATCTTCGAAGAGAAGGTGATGATGCATGCATAATCGACAATACAATCTTTTCTCCACCTCAGAACCAAGCAACATTTATCTGAAAAACATTTTTTTGTTGTAATGCATACTCTTTCTTAAATAGATAACAGCTTGTAACACTTCAAATCCCCCGCCTTGTACATGAAATGTGTATATAAATGAGAGAGAATAAAGTTATCATTAGGATCATCTCTTACAGAAACCGAGCAGCTGCTACCTTTTCCAGTGCGGCCCGCTGCACGACTTCAAGTGCAAGTTTACGAGGCATGCCAATTACACTAGCGCCGTTCGTACCAGTTATCCTATACAGAATGTACAAGTGGAAGAGGAAGTGAGGATATCTCAACAGGAGCACGAATTAAAATCCCTTAGGTACCCTTATCTTCGATCCGTCATCTTCCTGTTCAATCATCGATTTCGCGCGACTAATTAAATTTCCTCCTGCTTCTCAGGAAAAGTAACGAAATCACGTCGGATTATGGATTTACGGAAACTCCTGTCAAATCTGTGATCACGCAAACATTAAAAGTAATACCAACTACGCCAATGCCAGTTAAACCAGGTATGTCGTTATTCCAAACGTTAGAAACGTCTGAGTTCTAATCGAAGAATTTATAGATATCAATATTAATGTAAATCTTTCGTTAATAACAGCGTGCTCCAGAAATCAGTACGAATGTCGTTCATCCGGAGATTGCATAGCCATATATAATGTTTGCGACGGTATTCCACAATGTGCGGATGGCTCTGACGAAGCAGCAGATCTCGTATGTCCCACGGAGAAACCGACAGCTCCTCCAATAATACAGGTGCCACGTCCTCCCGCTGATATCCTCCGATATCAGCAAATACTCGACCAGCGCAAGCCCCTTCCTCCGTTCTATCCCGGGCCGGAGATAAATCCTAAAACTTGGGACATATCAAATCTGGCCCATCAAATGTCGCAGCCGCAGAATATTCTATATCCCGGCCAACCGGTAGAGTTGCCGCAAATGCATAAGAATTACGGATCGTCGGGATATCAGTGGGATTATCAGCCTCTGTATGAGCCAAATAAGAATCCCTATGTTCCTGCTAATAATATTCGTGAGCAACATATAAATCCCTATGAACGTACGTAAAATATATTTCCTTTGTCATACATATTCGTCATTTGATTGCATTTGATTGATTTGTTTTCAGAACAACCACATATATTTAATCACAAAGGTTCGAGCGTCATAGGAAACAATGAGGCGGATAGGTAATTCAAAATGTTCTTTTAATTATTGCATTAAATTAACTAAGATAATTACTCTTTACTTTTTTCTATATTATATCAGGGAACCGTATATGGATTCCAAGCATCCCTATTCTCCACATTTTCCATCGTCAAATAAAGCAGTTTGGCAAGAAAATCCCGTGCAATTGTCACCATCTATTGCACCAAATTCTCAACATAAGCAGGCCAATGATGTAGAAAATCTTGCAATAATTACGACAACACCCGCTTGTGATGTAAGTACGTCTTTTAGCAAGTCTTTTGGAGTTATAAACTCTTTGAAAAATTCAGTGAATAATAATTTCATTAACAGACCTCGGAAGAACATAAAAATGAATTGACAAATGAGAATAAGGAACCTGTACAGAAGGAAGAAAAAGCCAATACATACTTGACACATGTAAAGGCAAGCAAACAAATTACTGAAAAACCAACTTTGTCAGCAAATGAGATCAAATATGATCATGCAAAAGAATCGAAAGGTAAAGTGCATTTATAAACTTGCTCTATGTTAAGAAAGGATGTCCAGAAAAATGTATATTTTACTTTTGAGATCGTATCGAGATCCTAATCTTTTATTTATAAATTATAGAAACAATTTTTGTTAATGTGTAGATTCATACTATGACTATGTTTTTTAACGATCTTTTACTTCTCTTAATAATTATTACATTATTCAAATTTTAAATCCTTTTTTAACATCTTATGCAATTTATTAATTTTTTATTATAACATGATTTCTTTCAGATCACAAAACTGTGATTGTAATCGAAGAGCATGTAAAGGCACACGAGAGGCAACCTGACGTTATTGCGGAGCATCTTCAAATAATCGAAAATGATGTTTTAAGGCCCAAAGGTGCCGTAGTGTCGTTATCATTGGGACTTATCGCGACCGCGATCACGGCTGCTTTAATTGTTTGCCGATTGCGAGTAGTAAAACGGCGTGGAAGATGCGGGCATGGACCTTTTGCGCATGATGCCGATTATTTGGTTAATGGAATGTATTTATAAGTAAATATGAATTACTTATATAAATTTAGTCATTTTAGCAATCTAGTCATATCATTTTAATGTATTTATCATAATATTTTATATCACGTTATATTTCCATAACTTATTAAAGTATAACTGAATAACTCCATGTTATTCTCTAAAGATAAAACTTTGTTATGCCATGCTTATTCACTTTATATAAAATTGCAAGTATTTATGTGATTATTAATAGCATTTTGATATATAGAAATGTAAAAATAAATAAATTTATGAATTATTGTTATATTATTATTGATTTTTCTCTATATACATCATATGTATTCTTATCACTTGAATATTTTTGCGATGAAATGCAAAAATGTTTAGGATCGCAACATGATTATGAATAAATTTTCAATTGATCCATATATTAGATAAAGGTATGTATATACATTATTATTACACGAACAATCTTTTATGCCTTATTTCACTCAGAGATTCACTATATTCACTTGAAAATGAAATATCTATCTTGATATAATTTGTAAATTTATGCGATTATTTCATGTTAAATAATAAAATAATAATAAAAAAAACTGATAAATGACCATTTTATTTATTAACAAAACCTGGAATATTCTATAAAATATTCTCATTTAAAAATAATCTTCTGATGTATCAAAAAACTTAGTTTAATAACTATAGAACATTATGACCATATTACGCAAAGCAAACTTTCATTGTAAAATTAATCTCGTCGAGCATAAATAATTAAGAGGAATTTTATATTCCTCAATTATTTCATTTTTAATTATACAACATTATTGTTCAATTATACAACTTTTCAAATTATGTATTGTCTGTAAGTATATAACACTAATATAAAAAAGTTCTCTATGTATTCATCTTTTATCGGCTCATATTTTCTCAGTTTTCTTATTTATATCTTGATAATTAACTCGATAAAGAATGAATTATCACAAACACCGATTCCATCTCTCATCTTGCACATAGGATAAACGATGTGTCAATAATGCATCATAAAACATAATGAAAATCCAACCTTTTCTTCTGTATGTTCCTTCAACTTGGCAAAATTCCTTCTAATCGCATCTCACAGTCACACTAAATTTCAGTTCATCACTATGTGCGTGCGCTAGCTGCGGCGTTTTGTTGGGCCCGGATAAATTCCGGGTAATCGATATAGCCATCGTTATTACTATCGTCCATGCTAAGTATCGGGTCTATTAATTGGACTAATTCGTCATCCTTGAACAATTTATCGCCTTGAGTCAATTTATCACCATTTTCCGAAACACCTTGTTCTACGGATATAAAGGGAACATTTTCAAGTTGAGAGTTACGCGAGAAAAGATAGATAGTAAAAAGAGAGAGATTGTACCATGCCAATGTATAAGAGACTTGATCAGCTCACAACCGTCCAACTTATTGTTATTATCTGCATCATGCATTTTGAAATAGTGAAACTGCAGTTCCTGATCTGTCATCTTGCTAGTATCTATTGGAACGTCAGCATGCTCGGCAATGTGACTAGGAAGAAGGAAATATTCTACTATTACAATACATAATAAAAATTTTACATTTGACATTAAACCTGTAACCAGATGATACCTACTCTTTCTCATGAGCTATGTTGGCAGTGTTAAGTAACTGAGGTTGTCCATGTCCATGAGCATGTCCATGCCCATGTGGTTGTTGAATCTGAGGTTGACCAGGCATTTGTTGCTGCATCGGTACTTGCTGTTGCATAGGTACCTGTTGTTGCATAGGTACTTGTTGTTGCATGGGCACCTGCTGCTGCATTGGTACTTGCTGAACAGGAAGCTGTTGCTGCACTGGTACTTGATACTGGGTAAGAATTTAATTTAGCCAGAGATTAATCAAATCTAAAGCTATAGAAGAAGAAAAGCAAAAGTAGCAAAAAGATAATGTATGATATGCGCGCACGGTTAAGATAAACCTACCTGTTGCTGTGGTACATGCTGCGCATGTTGCGGCACTTGAACAGGCTGAAACACACAGGCACAAGTGGATAATTGGAACATAACGTATATTGGAGTACTATACTTTCACGACAGCTGTTTATAAACTCTATGTTGAATACTTTAACGCAAGGATTTATTCCGTATGTAACAATAATAAACTTGATGCTTATTTAGTAAATAAAACGTGATGAAAAGATTTTCTTCTGCATATCTATAATAAGATTGGAAATCGAACTTGTGTGGTACTTCCACGTCACGCGAAGCCGGGAAGCACTACGTTGAACCATATGTTCGCCCGTATGGGAAAAGCGCGAGTTACCTGCTGATGCTGATAATGCTGAGGCGGTACACCTGGCGCGACTCGCTGCGCCTGGCCGAGGATGTATTTACATCCGAACGACCCGATTATCAGCGCGCACAGCGTCCAATGCATCTTCGAATTGCTCACTGTTTGGGGGGGAAAAAAGAAAAAAAGAAAAAAACGTTAATGTCGGGACGTAATGGCTTGTTGTCGCATGCTCGACGAGATCGTACCTCGTTTACGCTAGGAAATGTCCAGGTAGCTTGTCATCTGCGTGAACGTTTCGTTCATCGACCGCCACGTTTCCAGCGAGCTATCTTATAATGTCCCAGTAGTATAATGTCCCAAACAAACCAGACAAACTGACACGAGACCATGCGCGCGAACTGACGTGGACAGCAGTGGACAGAGAGAGAAGCCTGAGAGACAACACGACGGCCCGGTTTTAGATGATGATCCGCGAACGCGAAACGCCCTCTGCGGAAGTCGGAAAATGTGCACATGAACTACGTAGCCACGGTGTACGTTTGGGCAACGAAGGGTAACGCGTATGTGCACACGCACTGGTTCTGTTCCGTGCTGTGCTATGTATGTAAGCATGTATGCATGCATGTATGCATGCATGTATGTATGCATGTATGTATGCATGTATGTATGCATGTATGTATGCATGTATGTATGCATGTATGTATGCATGTATGTATGCATGCATGTATGCATGCATGTATGCATGCATGATGTATGCATGCATGTATGTATGTATGTATGTATGTATGTATGTATGTATGCATGTATGTATGTATGTATGTATGTATGTATGTATGTATGTATGTATGTATGTATGTACATCACGAAAAGTCGATAACATATTTTATTTTCTTTATTAATTTCATACAGATAGGAGACAATACTCACCCCAGGGTTGCTCCGCCGAGGCCCGCGGTCTGTCCTAAACAGAGCTGCTCCTCCTCTCAGCTGACTTCTCGCGGCATACAAACATGAAATTCATATTAAAACAGCTGCGTTCAACATGATCAACGTTTAAAAAACTAACTCTTATGCGCATTAATAATAATTCAATTTGCGACTCTTAATAAAATATTTACTATAGTACCCTATTTATTGTTTGATCAGATCACTATAAGAATAAAAAACTTAAATATAAATTTTTAAATAATTACTCTTTTTCTAATCAGTTTTATTTTCTTTGAATGAAATCGAATAAATCGAAAACACTATTAATTTCATACAAATAGAAGGCAGTACTCACCTTAGGACGTTGCTCCGCTGAGGCCCGCGCGCGGCCTGCTTCTCCTCTTAATTAAAATTTTAATTGTATAATAATTACTAATTGAGGAATTTAAAACGAAACATAACATGGAAGGACGCTGCCTATAGGTAGCATCCAGTCGAATTTCGGAAACCTTTTCAACTGTATCTACCATGTCCTTGTGATAAAGTTAATATCATTCACAATTTTATAGACAAATTAAATAATCGTCAACCTACCTTACTCAATCAACCCGCTATGCATATAAAATTTAAAATTTTGTCATGTTTAAACAACACGTGTCGAAATAATGCGACTTGCAACGTCCGGTAGAGGATTGTAAACCCTTGCATAAACTTACTCAACTTACTCTAGATTAAATTTACTTTAGATGTAATGAAAATTATAATTTTATTTAATTAGGCAGTTAAACTAATAACTCTGACACGGAGCGAAATAAGAAAACAATATGTGACCAACAATATCCGCTCGAATATCGCGTGCTCTCTCAACAATCTCCACCATATTCTTATTAGGGTTAACAACAATATTTTAAACTAATATAAACATAATCGATGCCTGTACATACACCTATCGATCAATCATACATTTAAAAAATTAATAAAGTTTCAACAAAGTGTGATGGAAACATGTGTCTGCATCTCGCGAGCCTTTGCATTTTGATTCGTCTTGATCGGATTATTTTTACGAGAGTTAAGTGACGTTAATTACTTTATTAATTAATCAAGCTAATACCGAGCTTTTAACGAAGCGAAATGGAATGATACACCTTGCAGCGACCGGTAAGACACCGGGAACACTTGAAAGAAAAAAATCATCAAAGATTTCGATGCACTGTTATATTTACAATTACATTTACACAAAATAATAATTACAATTCTTTCCTGCATACTTACATTGTAATCGCGATACACATATTTTACGGTTTCTGTAAAACTTGTACCTGCTCATTACTATATAAATCTTACAGTACGTTTTACAATTGTGACTATGAACTTGTTCCATGACCCAAATATTCTGACATGTTATGAATGGTTCCAAATTACATATAGTTATGCATTACGGAAAAAGAGAAAAAATTTGACGTGTTTATAATCTCAAATAAAGAATGCCGTGGACACGCTCTTTCACGCGCGCTTATGTATGTATGTATATATATATATATATATGTATGTATATATATATATATATATATGTATGAATAATTTCCGTTAGGACAGTTGGCAAAATGCGATGATGCACGTCTTGCATTGATATTAATCCAATGTATCATATGACACTAAACTCTAAAATCAGCGAGTATTATGAGCATATGACAATTTCTACATAAAATATCAATGTATGTACGAGATATAAACTACATATGTACGCTTTATCGTGGAAACGCATGTTGTATGTCTATAGCACAATTGTATTCTAATTGTAACGCATCTTTAATTGTTGAATGCGTTATTGTAAAATTTCACGATGAAGATACGGCGTTTTATTTACACTTTTTAAAATGTATAGGACGTTCGTAGAAAAAAAAACTGTAATCATGATATATATTTTAGTTTTAAAACATCTTTTATATTGTCTTCGATGTGTTATGCTATCTTACAACTATTATGTTCGACACGAACGCAATTTAAAAAGCGTTAAGAGTTTGCAAAATCTGATTTGTAAAATTAGCAATTCCTATTTTACTATCGATAAATAATGAAGTGACTCTTATAAATCTGCAAGTTTGATGTACAACAAATGAAAGGAGCTATTCTCGGATATTTTGCCATCATCCTTTTATACTTCGTTTTCACCAAGGTGCTCTTGTCTTCATTGTGTCTTTATCGTACGTACAAGTGTAAGAACAATTCGAAATTTGACATGTACTTCACTAATAGCTTATCTCTCTATCTTGTCCTACATAATTTTGATAAATCTCTCTTATGGAATATTAATAACTTTCTCTTTTTTATTTCTTCTTAGTAACCAGTGGGCCAGCACTGTCGAATTGTGATAGAAAGAAAGCAAAGAAAAGAAAAAAAAACTTTGTAGACGTCCATTGCTGGCGAAGAGAAAACATTCGAAATATAAAAGTACACAAAATTTATTTCATCTGACGCAAAACTTTCGATTTAGACTGCGATATCCGCATCAAAGCGTTTACATTACATTTGGAATTGACAGATATCAGTTGTTTTTAAACTTGAACGTTTAAACACGATTTTAAGAAAAAAAATCTTTATCGTTAATATATATCGTTTAGGCTTAAAACTATTTACATACATACATACATACATACATACATACATACATACATACATACATACATACATACATACATACATACATACATACAACATACATACACATACACACGTGCGCGCGCGCGCGCAAAGATGAGGCGATACTTGTACTTGAACAATAAAAATATTATTGTTCAAAGAAAAAGGTTGTACGCAATTCTGGTATTTCTCGAGAGTTCAAGACAAGGTGGGTGAAAGGAGGCAAAAGAGCGCCGTTACCGCGCGAGAATATATACTCGTATATACACTATTTCTTCGATTACTGCTACATATATTCGTATACAATCGCTAACGTTACGTTACGCGAGTGCAGACGCCGGTAGGGAACTGTGCTTCGGTTTTGTCTTGTTTAAAAAAACCTTTATGCACCCATTGAAATCGGCGCTGACGAGAACGTGGCCTCCGCAGCCTTTAGTGCGTTGCTCGACGACGGGATCAACGGGAACGACAGTTATGTTGGAGCTATCCACGCCTCTCTGCTCCTCCCTGCTCTCCCATTGTTCTCTAGCTTCGATTTGCTTGATAATACTGTCGGGATTAGGTGCGAATACGGCGCACGTTACAACGGCATTGTGCGCCTTTATGCCCTCCCAGAAATCATTTCGGTCCCTGCGAACGCTAGAAAATTTGGAATAATCGTGATGGGTCTTCCAGATGTAAATGCATTGATTTTCAGAACCGCTAACTATATACTGTCCGTCCGGGCTGAAACTCGCTTTAATTTGACTACTGACGTTAACATATCCCTTGTATTTGCAAGACAGGTTCAAGTCTCTCAAATCGTACAGACGAATGCGACTGTCGTTGGACGTAACCAGTATCTTGTCCTCTCCCGGCATAGGCTCGATTCCGCTGATCTTGCGACCGGTGGAATTTTTCCCCCTTGTCGATCGAACGTGTATCTGAGTGTGATACTTCAATTGATCGGTATTGTAAAATATGCAACGACCATCGTACGAGCCCACGACCGCAAATTTCCCATTTTGACAAAAGTTGGCAGCAGTAATCAACTTTGTCTGCCCGTCCACCTCGTTCCATACCGCGACCTTTTTATCTGGAATATTCCAGAGGCGCAATTTGCCGTCCAGCGATCCTGAGAGAAAGTATCGATCGTCCCGTGGATGGAATACTATGGCGGTGACAAAGTCGATATGCTGAAAGCAGCACAGGCATTCCTTGCGGGATATATGCCAAAGCCGTACAGTTTTGTCCATCGACGAGGATAAGACGAAATAATTCTTAGACCACGAGACGTCGAGTAGATCCGAGGTATGGCCGGTGTATGTGCAAAAGGGCTTTGGCATGAACGGACTTTTCGTCCCCTCTATCTCGCTGAAGGCACTAGCCACGACGTTAGGATCTTCCATGGATTGCTGGGAGACTAAAGATTCCTGCGAAGGAGTAGGACTGACCTTCTCCGCGTTATACTTTGTCCGCATGTCCTGAAAATACGTAAAGGCGTCTCGCAGCACCCAGATCCTTAGAACACGATCTTGCCCCGCAGTGGCCAACAGTCGGCCGCAGGCTGAGAACTTCATACACCAGACGGGTCCTACGTGTTCCCCGCTAAGATCTTGAACATGCTGCAGACAACTGAATTCGTATGGACCTTTGTGGCTGTTGGATGCCTTCAATTTTATATACTGCTGTTCACCGGGATAGACTTCGTCCACTATGTCCATGACATCTTCTTTGTGTCTCGCGTGCGACACTTCTTGCGCGATGGATTTGGCTTTGTCCATCGTCTTTTTCACGGTCGATCCTAGAAATCGTTTCAACTTTTGCGTCCGCTTACGAACTCTGTCTACGGACACATCTTCGTCCGGGGGTATACTAGACATTTTACTATCGACGCTCTCCTCGTCGCTCTCCTTTTCCTTCTCCAGACTAGAATTGCTTATGTACTTAGATTTAGTGAGTCTCATAATATGTAATGACAAAGGATTGATACATTGCGGTAATTTATCTTCCGCTATGCTTAATGGCACCTGCTCTCCTGTATCTAAATTCGTTACAGGCACTTGTTCCAGAATTTCCTGCAAGAACGGATGACACTTGAAAATATCGATTCATTAACATCATTTATCAATATGGGCATATGAAATGCCGTTAGGATAATCGATCGACAAACCATATCGGTAAGACGTTTGCCAGAATCCGTCCTGGTCCTCACGAACATATTTAATTGCTTGACCATATCTTGATCACCGGCAGACTTGCGTCTTTCTTTGGAACCTTGTGGGCTCACCCCCGAGAGCTTGTGCAGGCCTAGAGAATAACGGCCGATACTGTTGCTCGATGTTGATCCTAATGGACTATTAGACTTTTCGCTCGATCGACTGAGCAACTCTGCTTTCATTCTTTCTACCCTTTCCAGTTCCTCGGTAGAGGGACCTTCTGCTTTCAATTTATCCTCATCCTATCAGAAAAAAAAAATATATATATATATGTATGTGTGTGTGTGTGTGTGTGTGTGTGTGTGTGTGTGTGTGTTTGTGTACACATGTATATGCGTGTGTATCTGAATAAAGAAACTAACGTTGCGAGAATTAGAAGCAAATGTTTTTAATAGGTAATAAAACGCAATAAAATAATTTGTTTGCAAACAGAAAGAGACGAGAGGAATATTTACTTGCGGCTTAACGACGTATTGACCTTTCGTCGCGGATCGGATATCGAGAGAGTGCTCGAATTCTCTAGTTATCGATTCTATAGTACTCGCTGGACTTGGAAGCGGCGACGCGGGAACAAGCGCTTCTGCAGAAGGCTGAAACGAATTGCGTGGAATAAGTTACATCTGCGCGTTCGGATTGGATACTCGTAACCAGCGCTGAAACAAAAGGCTAATGAATCTTACAGCAAGATCACCCGGGATGCTTGTCTTTGTTTTCTTTTTACGACGCGGTGGAGCAACGGGTACACCAGGCATCGCAACATCTTCCATTGACTTTCCGTTATTCTTTGTACTAGCGATGACATCGGGTTCTTGAAGCATAACAGTCTTGTCACTTTGCGAGTGAGAAATATAATTGGATCTACCGTTAACAGGGGATTCCTGCAGGACATCCCCTGACAACGTAAGGATACTGGAAGACTGGGACACTTTACCGGAAGTTGTGTCCTCGTCTTTGCTCGGAATACTAGCAACAGAGGACATCTGACCCTCGCGGGTAAGGGCGGCAGGAGGAGGGCACTGGGATATACCAGATACAAGTACGCCAGAAGCGTTATCCGCGACTCCCGCCAGAATTCGGCCCACTCGCCCTAAAGAGGTCATACTTTGTAAGCTAAGAGTATCGTGCTCTATAATTCTGAACGGATGGGTGGTTTTTGAAGGAGTAGGATAAACACCCTCGATGGAAGATGTCTGACTATCTGGAGGAGAACTGTTGATCGGAATATCATCGTCTTCCGTTTGCATGCGTTGTCGAAGCTCACGAAATCTTCTCCTGCCTACAATTTTGTCTGTAGTGGATTCTCTACCATCCTCATCCTAAAACACACACCGGCATACATATATATATATATAATTTTTTTTTATTGAACGGCCTTTCCTCGCCCTCTCGCTTTCCTGAAGGCAAGTATTTACATGAACGGTCATATAAGATTATTATATGAAGATATCCTCACGTTCTCTAGAAAGTTCACGACGCACGCACGGTACATTGAATCATTCATATGCAAACATTACTGCACGAGTGCACGTATAAAATACTCACGAGTTTTTCTTCACTTTGCCCGCGACTCTTTGATTCACGAATCACATTTGGCTCGGCTGGCTTTACAAAGACACAATCATCCTCCTGCTTGCAAACTTGTAGGGTCTTTGCGGCATGACTTTCGACATCGATAGAATTGCGTTTGGCTTTTCTACAAGAGACACAAAAGTTCAATATGGTTAATTGCAAATTGTCTTGTTAGAACATTTCGTAATCACTTGTAACGTGTGTCAACATAATGCAGCAAAGTAGCAAATAGTATAGTCTCGTCATAGTCGTAGCAGAGGGAGATGGAAAGGGGCGGGAGGGGCGTCAAATCCATGGAAATGAAGTTAGAGATTTAATTGCATAACAAACAAGAAATTGCGCGATATTAGTGACTTGGAGATATCTCGACAAGTAAGTAGTCAAATTTGATTTCGGAGGATGTCAACTGCGAGTAGCATGCGACAGTTACGATGAGAATAAATCGCTCGTTATCTCCGCGTAAGGAGAGTATGGAGTAAAGGCTGAAATGAAATGAAATGAAATGAAATGAAATGAAACGAAATGATGCACGTGCTGTCGATCGATACAATCTATCCTCGAGCACGAGCCACGCGGAATCATCTACATGAGAATACTGGCACTAGTAGTAATGCCATTTAAGTCATTAAAGTGATTGTGATCTCGCGATAATTACCGCGACGCGCGTTGCAACGAGTCATCCTCCGCGTCGAAAAACTCCTCGGAATCGCTGCTACCCGACATGATCGTCCGCAGGAAATAACCGCACGCGTAAGCAGCCTCGTCCTCGCACGATACATCGGAATCGTCGACGCACGTCACGCGTGTCCGCGTCTACGTCGCTCAGCCGCAAACGAAAAGACCGGAACTGGAGCTGGAGCTGGAGCTGGAGCTGGAGCTGGAGCTGGAGCTGGAGCTAGGGCTGGGGCTGAGGCTGAGACTAAGGCTAAGGCTAGGTAGGAGCGCTCGCGCCAACATAAACTGCACGAATGTGCAGTCATGTTTCAATGACGACTTGCAGCTCCAGATCCAGCCTTCAGGGCTCAGGGCTTCAGCGCGCGACAGCCAGCGGTCAGCCCAGATTCAACCAGGTTACAGCTAGTATTACAGTAGTTGCCTGTTCTTTCTAGCTGAACTGGCTGCACACCAGTTCAGAGGTTATCCTTTTCCCTCCGTACGGGAAGGAGAAGGATAACCTCTGAACTAGTGTACCCAGTTCAGCTAAAAAGAACAGACCTAGAGAAGCTCATGCAAACGCCCACGAGCCATGAGTGCCAACTGCCAGAGCGTAGTAATAGCGTTTTCGACTGAGGCTGGTATTACATGCATCCGAAAACGACATTGTCGGACGTAGCGATTGGCTGCGGGATAGAGAATCTCTAGAGATTTTCTATCCCGCAGCCAATCGCTACGTCCGACAATGTCGTTTTTGGATGCATGTAATGCGTCGTCTACAATGCGGTCGCAGAAGACGTAGTCGTAAGATCGTAAGCAAACCGACTAATCCCAATCAAGTTTTCTTATATATTCTTGACTGTCGTTGGTCGATTTGCTGTACGACCTTACGATGTTCTGCGACTGCATTGTAGACGACGCATAAAGCTAAGACTCCATTCACGCGTTTCGGCTGAGGCAACGCATGCGGCAGAGTGCGTCGACCAATGAAGAGCTTTACTCAAGGCTTCTAATTGGTCAACGCACTCTGCCGCATGCGTTGCCGCAGCTGAAACGCGTGAATGGAGTCTGAGGGTGAAATCATACGATACGGGAATCAGCGTGCGGGACAGAGAATGCGTGATTCGAACAGTCAATCATGCGGGATAGAAAAATGCGGAAGAGCGCTGATTGGCTGTTCGAATCACGCATTCTCTGTCCCGCACGCTGATTCCCGTATCGTGTGATTTCACCCTTAAGCAGTAGAACTTAAGCCATAAGCGAATCATCCAATCACGGTCGAGCAGTAAGGTAGCCATTTTGAAACTTAAGCTACGCCGAGAATTTCGTTTGGTTGAAATTCTTAAGTCTTAAGTCTTATGGCTAAAGGCCATTCTACAATTACGTAAATGTAGTTGTAAAGCTGTAAGAAAATGACCAACCATAGTCGAATATTCCACTTGCGATCGAAGAATAATTGACTGTGATTGGTCATTTTCTTACAAGCTTACGTTTACAAGGCTCACGCAATTGTAGAATGGCCTTAATGCGTCGTCTACAATGCAGTCGCAGAACACGTCGCCTACAATTAGGCCGGTATTCATAGTCAGTTCTTATATTTAAGATCATCTTAAGTACAGTCTTATATGGTTTTAAACCAATCACAGAGCCGTATTAGCTTCTTAAGACATTACTTAAGACGGTCTTGAAATAAGAACTGACTATGAATACCAGCCTTAGAGTCCTATAATCAGAGAAGCGACATTAGCGAACTCCTTTTGATTGGTCAACTGAGACACGTGGTTAGCCGCC
>VBVR01002064.1:0-25224 GCA_011638315.1 Tetramorium parvispinum
GTAAAAGGATAAATGTACAAGCGCAAGCGTATTTCCGCAAGAATGCATTTTTATCTCGATCACGAAGTGGAACGAAATCGAGAAACGAGAGAAAATCCGACCCTTTGCGAGATCGATCCTCCGGCGCGCGGCGGGGACGACCGGACAGTCGGGAAACCGATATTTTCATCGCGCGTGTTCACGCATTTATTTTGCA
The DNA here is from genome assembly GCA_011638315.1 of Tetramorium parvispinum. NCBI lineage: Eukaryota > Metazoa > Arthropoda > Insecta > Hymenoptera > Formicidae > Tetramorium > Tetramorium parvispinum. The sequence continues at coordinate 197 of VBVR01002064.1, forward strand.
CCCGTTCCTGCGGGCCGTTGTCGGGCGCACTTTCATTGACGTACGAAGGTTACACGGAGTCCTTGTCACGGTGGAATTCGAAGGGCCGCACGCCGACCTTGAGATTCTACTTGGTATCGGGCGCGCCGCGCCGCGCCGCGGCCGTCCGGCCCTCTCCCAGATGGTAGTACGGGAGATGAAACAAAAAGAAGCACGAGAACACGCGCACACACATCGCTCGATCGGTCCGGCGCTCTCTCGGCTTGAACCACACTGGGATTCGTGTGCCATCGTATCGCATTCGTTCCCCAATGTTGCAAAAAGGGTTTAGAGAGCATGTAAATAAATGATCCTTAATCAACGTAGCAAACTAATCCGTATGTAGTCGGACAGATTCTTAGCCTCGATAACGCGACTCGATAGTTTCTATCTGTCGTGTGCAGCAGACGAGAATACCGATACTTATCTTATGTTTGCTTTGATACTCGTAATTAATTCAGAATTTCGCTAAAGGATGAATAGAATAAAGTACGCCACTCTCGCTTGATCCTCGGATCTTCCGGTTTAAATTGCTCGAATTTCGTTCTCTTTCTTATGGAAATGTGTAAATGTAAGATTTATTCTTACAAGGAATATAAAACCGTCCAAGATAAAACATTTAAGCTTAACTTTTTTTTCCTTTTAAATATTCTATTCAAGAGAAAATTTTATAATTATATATCTTTTTTTGAAATTTATTATTCTTTTGATGTATAGTACCGTAACATATTGATACAAGAAAAAAGACAGTCTTGAATTTCAAGCTCAAGATGAACATTTTTCAATATATATTTTTTGATATACATAGTTTTTGAATATATCCCCGGACATCCGAGCAAACAACGACACGTAATCCTTTTACGCCCTGTGCGTTCCACGGAAGCGTCTCGCGGAAGGCCAAGAAATAACGAAGGCCGTTGAAAAGCCAATATTCGAGATGTAATTAATCGCCAATTCGGCGCCTCCTGTCGCCCGTTCGTACCTGCTCGCGCGTTCTTCGTCGTCGTCGTTTTACCTTGGCAGCACACATTCGTATGCTTACGTGCATTTAATCTCACTGTTTCAGTTAGCAGTGGGCGGGGGTGGTGCTGTGCTGGTGCTCAGCGAGCTTGAAAGCATGGCGGCCAGGCAACAGCGGGAAATCGCTCAGCAAAGGCGCCTCCTGGAGCAGAAAGAGGCCCGCTTAGCCGTGCTTCGAGGCGCACAGGTGAGTCTCATTCTCTCCTATCATTTTCGTGAACGACGATAAAGCCCCACTTGGAATCATATTTCATGATTTTGATCATACAATTGATTGAGAATCGATTGAAAGGATGTCAGTTCTGAATTGAACGACAAAGTTCAACAACTCGTTCTAAAATTATTATGCATTCAATGCATCAACCCTCGACAATTCGAGTGTTCGTCACGTGTTCCCTCTCTCTCTCTCTCTCTCGAAGATCACAGCGAGGGAGATCAATAATATGCTTGTGCAGTTACCGTTACAATGACCTTCACGACTGAGCAGCCTTGATCTCGAAGAGCGGTCTCGAAGAGGGAATGGGTCCCCAGCGGACCTATTCTCCGGGATCGCGTAATCTCGTTTCGCGATTCCATCAAAGTTGATAATGGCGAATTAAACTCACGAATAAGAAACTATGATGAAGCGTTTTTTTACTTGTTTCGACCCGGTAGATTCATCCCTCGAAGTATCGACGCGCATTTAAGAATCAGCCCGCAGAAGATCAATAGTTATGCCATTAGATTTCAGATTCTTGTAATTAACAATTTTGCAAATACGGATATGTGTTCGCGATAACGTTACTAAGATTTCATTTTATAATTAGATAAAAAAAAATACTATTTTCGGTTGAATTGGATCTTGATAGCCTACTAATAATATTTCTGTGTGAATTCTGTATGCTTTTTTTTAACCTGTCAAACTGTGCGCCGTTTATTTGTCTTGTGTCAAAAACAAATAGTTTTTTGTTGAAACAGTAAATCTATGTATTTAAATCAATAACCGATTTAACTTTCGATGCTAAATAAGCATCCGTTTTATGTCATTGTGGAGATTTACAGATTTACAGATTTTATTATCTTAATCCACTGCTATTCAACTGCTGTGTTAACTGTATATTCATTGTCTATAGTGATCACGTTCACGCACTGTTTACCATTTCAGGAGCCAGCACAGCAGGACAGACTCGCCAGATTGAGGCACAAGCTGGACCAGCAACAGAGCAAGCTGAATCGACTGCGATTACTCAGATCGCAGACGGACCAGTCGCGTGTCAACAATGCGACGTTGAGTAAGTCCATTAACATCTCTCTTGTATTTCCCAACCCTTCGATATCCGAGCTTGCACGATGTCCTAGATAAAAATAGAAATTTTCTCGTTCTCTTTAAATCATCCAACTCTTTTTGAACGATCAAAACCAATTTACAACGAAACATTTAAACGTATTTTTATTTATAATATATTGTTTTATAAAGTAAAGAAAGCTTTTTGAATCGTCAAACGACAAAAAAATCAACGAAATATGAAATCGATGGTTATCGTTTGTTCGAAAGGTAACGCACGATAATTGATATCCATTGCTTTGCAGAACGATAATCAGTATTATAACATATAATTATATATATTTAATTAGCAGTTAACGAGGAAAATTATATGAGGGAAAACACAAAGCTCTTTATTAATTTGAAATTAATTCTGGTTCCCCTTTGCGCATAAAACAAAAAAATCATTTTTCTAGATAGCTACCAAATTTTTTTGATATTATTAAGGGAGAGGTGGACGCGCGGATTAACACGACAGATACAAATTTTAATGGAATAAAAAATTCGTCCCTCTCGACATTCGTTTTTCAAATAGAAATTTTTCAAACGTTCGTCTTTCAAATCTTTTGAATTTGTACGCACACCTATCCGCCTTTGTAGAGTGGATTGATGTATCGATGTCATCACGTGCTACACTCTGATTCGATTCGTAAAAGCTACGCGTGGCTCGGCTCGTGTGTGCATGCCTTGTTAATTGAGCATTGTTCAGATCGTTACGTCTATACGGTGTAATGGAAAACGATAGCTGCGGTTTGCAATGCGACACGCCGCCGCGATAATAACTCCGAACGAAAGGGCGAAACACGCTGCGCACGCTTCGTTACGGATATTCTCTAACGAATCGACGTCGGTTATGCGTCGACGGCACCTGTGACTGAAAAAATTGTAATGATCAGAGATCTCTGTCGCGTTTCGTCGTTTTTAATAAACGATTGCGCCGTGGGTGCATGCTTGGCGGACAATGGAGAAAATGCTCCGTCAAAAGCATTCTCTATAAAAATAATTGCCCTCAAATATTCCGACGTTTGACATTTAAATAGCTGTACAATTGACGTAATTTCTGTGAATGAAAGATCCAGTAAGATTTTATTATTTTTTTCCCCCATTTAATTTGATAAACATGACAAAAGTTTTGCATGTACTCTTTTTGCAATGTGTAACCGTGTAGATGAAATGAATAATAATAATTTTAACTACAATATTATATTTCTGCCATTTAGTTCGTTCGATATTGACTTAGAATAGCAATTTTATTCTGTATTTTATCACGCATCGTTTTCATTTAAAAGCACGTAACAAAAACTGACAATCAGCATTTCTAATTAAATTTTTAATTTAAAAGATCAATTCAATTTATCCAAATTCACACATGAAAGAGAGAGAGAGAGAGAGACAGAATTTTTTTCTAATTAGAGAAACTTAAAAATGTAAAAATTATAAAAGTCTGTGTATTATATTTGGCTCGTGAATCTTTTTCTTCATCAGCCATATATATTCTGAATTTTTCTGGCAAGAATCCGCAAAACTTCTCGTAGATCGTGCAAGATTTATTGTATTCTTATATTGCAACTTTTACGCTTTTCCGCTCCCTTCAATTTCTAATCACGATGCCTGATCGTCTTATATTTGTCTTGAAAGTTTCAATAGCCAAAATTGTTGCAATTTGCTGCAAGCTCAAATGATTTGGCAAGAAATCTTCCGGCAGGAAGTTGCTAGCTAACGTACACCTCTGCCGGATTTCCCGACAGACTCGTATGCAGGAACTAATTTACTATGCGATGCACGGGGTTAACCGTATTCGGGGATTTTTCATCGCCTGAGTATTCTTGCGAAATTCATATGAAATTTGTAATATTTGTATGTAACAAAATATTAATTTTGATATACAAGAAAAGCTGAAAAAAATATCTAAAGGATGTGCAAAAGAATTTGAAATATTAGAAGGGTTTTTAATTACAACATGTCTTTGATGCATTTTCGTGAAAAATGGTTGTATAATACTGAAATAAGGAAGATACTTGAATCATAATTCATTATTTTTAATTTTGAGATTATATTATAAAATTTCGATTTATTATATACGGAAAGGAATGTAGAGTAGGAATTAAATTATCGAGCACTTAAATTGCTGCGAAATCACTTGATATGGTTCATGCAAAGCGATTATTTTTCAAACTGGGAAATATAATACTTCAATCGAACGTTAAATTGCAGTTAACGGGCGCGTGAAGATAAAAACGCTAACTCCCGTCATTTGAGTGCCAACCAATCCATTTTCGTAGATCGGCGATATCCCTCGTCGACGGGAATCCATCTCGTTTCGGTAAACGTGATAAGGGAGATTTATCCTGTCTTCACATTGGCAAGCGCGATTAATCTTCGGTGCGGCACGGCCGGCGACATCGAGCATATTTCCAACCAGGGTACTTTATAAATGAAATCCAAATACAAACCGATGGTTCGAAAACGGTCCGCGTGCCCGCTATTCACGGGAATCATCGCCGGAAAATAAATTGGAAAGATTCGACTGGGGCCGACCGCGCGTTTCGTTTCCTCGCTATGCTTTTATAGAATGCAATCGCGCGGAACTCGTCCGCGGTCGCACACCGGCCGGTAAATCATTCTTGGACAAGCGCCGAAATATTCGAAACGTCGAAAGCGAGGAAATTGCACGGGAAAGCGGAAGGTACTCCTTAATTCTTTAACGTGATTCGCCTATAGAATCGCGTAAAATCGATGCGGCCTCCCATTGTTCTATTTGTCATCAAAATTGAATGGGTCGAGAAAGCGGGTTATACACAACTACTTATATACGGGAAAGTAAATATCAACAGAAAAAATAAATCGTTCGATTTCGCAACGGGGGAAAAAAGCGGAACGCTGCTTGAACAGGGCAGATTTCTCGGCGATCTCGCCGTCGCTTGAATAAATATCAATTTCGCTGAGCAAATTACATGTTGACGCGGCAATCAATTATATATCGCAATAATAACAATCGCGATCGCGAACAGTCGAATCAGCTGGTAATCTGTCGCATTTAATTGCGCTTGCGATTTGTCCGATCGGCCCGATATCCGTTCGAGTGGGTTTCATTCGTGCAAACGATAGATTCGATCGTTCGAACAGCTCTTTTTTTTTTTCGTCGCCGCTGCGGAATTCGCGCACCGATCGAAACAAGCGTGACGCTCCCCTTTATCTTTTGTATGTGCACATACACGCTGCACGATATTGACACGCAACACGTGCGACCACACCCAGCGGAACACGCTACGCGCTTAACTAGGCTTGCTATAATTTTCATGACCCAATCCCGGACGTGCGAAGGAAAGGGCCGGATTTTTTTTTACACGTGCCAAACAATACTCGGTACACAAGTAATCGCGTAGTAGTGACAATTCGTTTTGTTTTGTTAAATAAATATAAGAGAGCATCATTGCCCGTTTAAGGGAAAAAATATCATTATGATATAACTATCTGTGTGGCATAAATCGTAACATGAGAATTTTTATGTTCATCATTCTCCTAACTTGGTAGAGAATACACACTCGGATAATTGCATTTTTAGTAAAGTATGAAGGTATGATAAAAAATAGTAAATGAACAGGGCAAATAAGTGCTATATTCCGCGTAAATGTGTATACTGTGTTTTGCTTGTTAAAAATAGAGATAAAGCGAATAAAGCGGCTGGACGCTTAACAGTTGCAATTTTTTTACAAAAGTATTCCCAACGGCAGAAGACGGAAAAATTTATATTTTTGTCGAATCGTTCTGTTGGGAAAATAATAAAGAATATTTGAATATAACCTTGGCATTTGAATAAAGAAAAATTCATATATTGGACGTTTTAAATCGTAGATAAAACGCCTGACAGCTATTGGAATCCCGGTTGCTCTGGGACAGTTTCGTGCCCGCGCGCACGAGCTCGCCCATATGCATTTTCATAGCGCATTTTCTCATCGTTTGACGTAGCGTTATGTGCACATGATGTTGGTAAATTCGATCAGTTTCGCACACCCCCGCGTCCCGTGTACTGTAAACCCTGCCTGAAATTTACTAAAATCTTAAATAAGATACGAAAAATGAAATGACAAAAGATCCTTTTTTATTATCCTGAAACAAAGTTGTTAATTTTTTTTCTTTAAACAAAACACGAAACCAATACGATGGGCATTAAAATCTCGATTTTATGCGCTTTTTTTCTATCGAGCTGATCTGATGTCTCGCACTATAGTTCTCGAGAAGTACTCACCTCTCTTTACGCGCGGAATAACATTTTCATATAATTCGCCCGTGCGCGGGAGGTTGACGTGAAGAAATTAAATATTATCGCGGAGTGAATGTCGGAGCGAAATTCCGAAGCGACGACAACGCGACATGTCATTTGCCGTGCATTTAAGCGACGCAACGTGGCGACGTGGATGAATCTATTGTTTAACGCGTTGCATCGCTTTTATCCTACATGTTCGCGCGCGTGCAAAACGCGGACGCGCGTTCGATTGCACGCGCAGGACGACGATCGATGGAAAACGCGCGTATAGACTGCTCTTCAGCCGCGAAAGGTCGATACTTTGACAGGCGATTGTATAAAGCATAGCTACAAAGAAAAAGAGTTTTCCCGTAAACACTCGCTGCGAAACGAGTGTAAAATACATCGAGCTTGAACATTTCTCACAGAGTTTCGAATGCATTACTCTTTCATTGTTATTCAAGAAACGTCAGGTAGTTACTCGCTTCGCTTCTTTTATTACTGGTTATTTTTTATAATTATCAGTCGCAATGCTCGACTACATCGATACTTGTACACACTTTAATATTCGTATCTATTTATTTGTTTTTTGTATATTCGTACGTGCATCGTAAGTAACAAAAACAAATAAGCAGTTCAGAAAGTCTGTTTGATGGACTTTAATTGGCTACATTTTTGAAATAATAGAAACATCCATGCTTTGTAGGAGCACGGAATTAGGAATATTTTTTTCCTCAGTCAGTATGTCGAGTTTTTAAATCACTTCTCTTATTTCTGTTGTGAAACAAGAAATTTATTTGCGACAAGATAAAGAATGAAGACAGAGTATGCAGTATTTATTTAATTATGTTTATATACCTAATGAAATTTTAATGAGAATAGGAAACGTAAATGCAATGATATTTGAAAATGAAGAATGTATTATACATGTAAAAAAGTGCGATAACATTTAGCTGACCTTCTTCGAGAATTTTGACTGAGGAGAAGTCGATTAGTCATAGCATCTGTTATTAAAATTAAGATTGCGAGACACTCTGTGGTAAGGAAGGGATTGGAATGTGAGCGAGGCTCGTTTCCGAAGTGAGAAAGAATTTCAAGGAGCATTTGGTGGCTGCAAAATTGCCTTTGAATAGACTGACGACGGAACGTGACGTTCGCGAGAAAACGAGTTCAAGGAACGTCTCTCAACAAGTTGAGCGTTGAAATTTTGCGTTCTTCGATACTTTTACGAATATATTCGCCCTGCGGGCTTTATGTGTATGTATCCCAAGTGGCGCGAATGGGCGGGCGGCATGCATAATGAGAGGCATTTGATTTCGTTGCCAAGACTAGCAACGATTGGCTTTCATACGTGAGCTCTATCGCGTTTCTCCGGGTTCTCCCTCGTTCCCATGCGTGTTAAAGCTAATATTGGTTTAACCACTTCCTCTTTAGGGCGTTAGAAAAGTTGAGCGTTTTTTATGTTAAACAGAAAATTATAATTAAATGTCTGATTCCTTTTGTTATTTAATTCGTTCTGCTTTGGTATCGCTAATAACAAGAAAGCAAACTAACTTAATCATTTTTCGTGTACATTTGTACTTATATGTATATAATTGCCTTTTGTATGTTACAAAAGTATAACACTCAAATACATTTGAACAGATCAAAGACGTGATTAACCGATCCTTCATCCTCTAAAAATAGAAGTAGAGAAGACAATAAACTTCAATCAACCTTAATTGATGAGACTTTTTAAGATACATTTCGTCATTTAATTTAGCGTCAATATCGCCAATATCCATTAACTGTATTTCAATTGTTTTGCTAGTTCTTTTTGAATTCTGTCTGCAAAAGAAGATAAAGAGACAATTGAGCTACTGTCGAAGTTAATTGGTGTTGGCGAAATTGATTCCAAATTAAATTCAACTACGATAAAAGTTAAATTACGCGGAAGGAATCAATTTTCGATTCTTTCATATACTTGCGCAAAATATTCACAAAATCGCCCACCAGTCGCCCACACTTGAACTTTTTGCGCATCTCTGTGCAATCGATATTGTATTTTCTCTTTTTAACATAAATATAAACTCTTGTTATATCTATGTAATAATATCGCTGTAAAATTAATACGAATTGAAAAGTTATTCTTATATCGTATGAGATTTAACAAGCTTCAAAGTTAAATGTAAAATTAAACAATTTTTTTTTCTTATAATGCCATCTCTCTCTCTCTCTCTCTCTTTCGTTCTCTCTTTTCCTTTCTTTCTCTATATTGCTTTAATCATCTGTTCGATCGGCAAACTCATTGCCGTATAAGTGAACACGTGTCGATCGATCTATGCCAATTGGCAAAAATGCCGATCGGCATGCCGATGGCTTAACGGACTGTATAGTCGACGAACAACACAAAAGGAAGTCGAAGCAAATCATCTATTCGATATGCAAAAGCCGGTCTGCTCTTCGCAACTTGAAATCTCAGCTCAGAGAATTAGTAAAAGTTAACTTTGAAATTTCATTGATTCTTCATTTCGCGAAACAGTTAGTAGAAACAATGTGTTGAGAAAGGATTCGTACTACTCACTATTTCTGAATAGCACAAAAAACAAGTAAATTTAGAGAAAATTAGAGAAAACATTAAAGAAATTAAAGAAAAGAATTTAAGAAAATGCGAATTTTTCTTTTCTAAATATTTCTTCTTATTATTAATTACTTGCTCTTGAGTATCTCATTCTTATTGCTTATGAAATGTAGCAATAAATAAAAAATAATTTATAGGATAATTATATTTAAAAAAAATTAATTAAATTGATATAGGAGGATTTGAATTAATATCCTCATCATTCAACTAGATTTTACTGATTTGCTAAGCCGGTTACTTTGGAAATGTCCAAACCCATTAGCCGGTTTCGTATAAATTAGAATCGCATTGACAATTTCGACAACGGCTATGGGATTACCAGGAAGTAATGAAAGACCATAAAGGATGCCGTTCCTGGGCAGATAGATAGTACTCAGGGAGTAGACCGGGTACCAATCCAGAATTCGATAATGGAATTCCAGGTCACAGCAGATCGCTCTGTACGGCCAATACGGAGTTCCGTGTAGCAATATGTGGTTGGTTTAGTGGTCCATCGCGCACGTATAATAACTTTCTAATCTGATACGAAGTACGAGACGCCGCTGCGCTCCTCCTCGGCGCTTAAGATGAGATACCAGCCGATGGAATCCACGAAAGTGTATCGCTCTCAGATAAGTCACCCGGCGATGATTAATGCGCCCGTTAATACGACGTCATCCCCTGGCGCGTGTTTTCGTTACGTCTATTGGGCGCAGGGTGTGTACCCCGAAGGCCCCAATTTATTATATTAAATGTCAAAGGCCACATAAAAGGGTATCTCGCTCATTTCTTGCATCAATATCCAACATATTTCACAATGACGTATCTCGCAGTAAATTTTAAAAATTTCACGTGTCAATAAATGTATTTAATGAAGATTAATCATGCGAAATAAATAAAATATGAAAAGAGACATGGACAAGAGTATTTACATGTCAAAATATGTTAAACAACGAACAGTTAATACGACTAATGATTGATATTTTTCTAAATTACTTAAAATTATGAAAAAATGAAAAACCAAATGCAATAAATCTATCATCTATCACTATATCATTCTTAGATCTCCGATATGAAAATCGATAAGGATCTTTTATCATTTTAGCTTTCACAAAATGTGTATTCTTTATTTATATTAGACGTCTTTATTCTTGCTTCCTTATTATGCATCATTTTTTATTCTTATCCTTACTGTTCCCGTTGTTCTCGTTTTATTCTCATTATTCCGTTCTCCATAGCCTCCGATCTGGACTGCATCAGAGCCCTGTTCAATGAGAAGGAGAAGGAACTCTCGTTGGCCGTGGCGAAGGTCGAAGAGCTGACGCGGCAGCTAGAGGAACTCCGAGGTCGTCAGAATGCCCCCGTCGGTGGTGGAAGTGCTGGGAGCATCGGGGGCAGCCTCACGGGTGCTGCTGGCAATGGACACTTGGTCACCCCGGCCAGCGCCGAATTGGAGAAACTCAGGAGGGAGCTTATGGTAAGCTCGCGCCATCGATTACGGTCTCGAGAGAACCGGCCTTGTTTCGCGAAAGCGCTCGCATGGGAATATCATCACATCTGTCCCATTTTCAACCTACGCTAATTGACTATAAGTACAGACCAATTATAATATATTTACAAGACGATTTTATTAAATGTGTGGAAAGCGACTGTACAATGTTATTCTGGATTATATTTAAATATGATTTCTTCTTGATTTTTATCAGATATCGAGATATGTACTGATAATTTTCATAGCTTATTTTGAAATAGCCTTTTTGCTCTATTTAAGCTTCAGAGCATAAATAATAAAATGCTATTTGTCGTTTAATTATTTAATTTCAAGAGGATTTATTTTAATGAAATTTTGGTGATATAAGTACAAAATATCAATATTTGAATAGTTTTACTAAACTGTCGATTTTAAATTTTATGTTATCTGGGAAAGATGATGAGACAAAGATGTTATTTTATCTGTGTGCATTATATGTATTGAAGATAAAATATTTATTCATTTATTGATGTATTAATTTTCCATGTATATTTATCGTTTTTTATGAAATAAGAATAGTTATGAGATAGGAATAGTTTTTTTTTTTTAATAAAAAATAGTGTAATAAACTAAGAAAGAAAAAGAGAACACGAGAGATAATTATCTTTTTTTTTTTAATGAAGACAAGCACATTATTTTTTGTAATAGCTTTTAATTATACTAACTTGATATTATAGCATGTACATACTTCGCGTATGTATATATTGATGGAAAATGAATCAATCACAAATTTTTAAAATTTTTATGCACGCATTAAGACACAAGAAAAAGTCACAATAAAGAAAAATGCGAATTTGTGTTTCCTCGATTTGTACGCAGTATCGCAACAAAATGAACGAACAGCAAAACCAAGTGGTGTCCCAACAACGACAGGCCTTGGCACAACGACAGGCTGAAATGGCGTCGATAGACGCGCGAATAGCTCAACTCCAGAATCGTCTCCAGCGCAAGAGAGCGTTGAATCAACGATTGACGCATCAGGTGGGTTCTAACGGCGGCGGCGGCGGCGTTAACAATGCAGGATTCCCGGACACGAAGCTCGACGGTTTCAACAACAGCGGTAAGCTGAGACCGGCCGGCAACGTCGCCGCGATCGAGCCGTATTCGCACATACCGAACGACAACGATTTCAATCTGAACAAAAACGATCCCAAGTACCAGACACTGCCATACAACACCAAGTTCACGATGAACTTCAAGGCTATAGAGGACGACGTAAACAAAAATAAAATACAACACTCAGCGAGCGCTTCCCAGTTGGGACAGCGGCCGACCTTTCAGCAATATGGGCACCAAATCGTTCACAGCCAGTCGCAATCGCACATTCAAGGTGAGTACTCTTGTTCGTAATTTAAAATTTAAAACATTACGCATCCACTTAATTATTTATAACTTTCGCAATTATTTGAGATGTCAGACCTTTTTAAAAAGATAATTTTGTGGCTGTGTAAATACTCACGAATCAATAATAAATATTATAAAATTATTTCATCAATAAATATAAACTTGATTTTAAACGTGAATCTAACTGCCATCTAAAATATTTAGGGCAATCTCAATTACTAGGAAGCAATCAACAGCAGCACAATCAAAATGTCGGCAACCAACCTACGATCCAATCAAGTTGCAACTATAATAACAATAACAACAACAACAATAACAGCAACAATCTCATCTGCAATACTGCGCACAGCTTCAGCCCAGACAATCTGTCGCAAGGTCTTCGTCTTCATCAGAGCCATCAGCATCAACAGCAATCGCAAACGCAGCAGCAGCAGCAGCAGCAACAACAGCAGCAGCATCAGAATGGTAATCTCCAACAGAAGCAACATAACGTGACCGGCATTGGTGGTACATCGACGACGTCGAATCTCGTCGGTGTTACTGTTCCATCGATCGTGCAAACTACGCAGAACCAACATCGAAATCTGCAGCAGACCGTAGGTGGTCATCAGAAACCAGTGTCGAGCGTGGCACCAAGTTTTTCAGTCAAGTCGCAGATCTATCAGACCTCTTCGACCAAGATCCATCCGGTTATGCCGCAGACATTGAGCCTGCTCGGTCGTGGACATAACAACGCGACGCAAAACTACATCGGCAATAATCAACAATTAGCGGCGACAAGTACGCAGCTGCAATCTAACGTTGGGAATCAGGAAGCAAATTACAGACATGGTTACCCCGCCCAACAGCAGCAGCAACAACAGCAACAGTACTCAAATCAGACGAGCATTCATGCATCTTCTCCGGCGGCCTATCAAATTCAGGGTTCGTCGAATCTCATCGGTCTTCATGGCACCGCTACTACTACGACTTTCGGCAATTCTTCCCAGAAATATAACCAATCGTCGCAAGTGTTGAGTTCTAACGATCTCGCGCAAAATCAGGATCAAATACTTAACAATCAGAAGACCAAATTCGAACCAAGTAAGAGTCAGGACAAATTCGAACATGCATTACCGCCCAGTAATAAGCATGAACAGCAGCAGCAGCAACAGCAGATTAGGTATGATCAGAATCTTACAAGCAAATATGAAATTCAGCAACAAAGCAACAAGCACGATCCAACTGGAAGTCAAACGAAACATGATCAGCACCTGCATAACGTTAAATACGAGCCTCAGAATTCGCAGCAGTACGCCAAACACGAGCAACAGCAGCAACAGCACGAGGGACGATTGCCGAATAAGTATGATCACAATCCAACATTCAAGCACGATCCTTCGAGTGTTAGTCAATATAAGCCGGAATATAAATCTGAGTCGAACAAGTATGACAACAACGGCCAGAGCAAATTTGAAATAGTGTCTGCCAAATACGAACCAAATTCCGCGACGAAACATGTGGTCGATCATGTGGCTGCCAAGTTCGAAATCTCCACGAAAACACCGGACAGATTCGAATTCGATAGGCCAGTGACGAAAAGCAACGACAGCGAGAGGAAGAATTTCAATGAGCCACGTATGGAAGACAAGACGAAACCGGCATTGCCTCCGAAACCGAGCAAACCAAATCCGCCACCAAGATTAACTCATCACGAGAAAATCGACGTGCCCTCGTCCGAAGGATTAAATGAGTGCAAGATGACTAACGCAAATCTTAATTCAAGGTTCGTATACATTTCCGATTTTTAAATGAAAGACTAGTGTGTAAAAAGTATTAATTATAGTAGTAGACTTTAAGAATTATGATTTTTATATTCTTATATTGAGCTTCGTTAATTGAAACATACTGTGTGTTTGCTTGCAATAATGTTTTTCTTATTCAGCCATTAATGTTGTAAATGTTCTCATTGCAAATGGTTTTGAAACTTTTGAAAAAAAGTTTCAAAATTTAAATTTATTATTTAATCTAAATACTTTATACACACATTACAAGCTACAATTTTAAATGTATTAAATAGAGTTTTGCATTATTAAAAAATGCATATATGTATATATGTAGGATTTATAATATTGAATATTTTAAATATTTTTATATGTTCCAATATTTTGATTATTTTAAAATCTTTATATTTATTTATATTATTTCATTCTTTGAAATACAAAGGGCGTCCATTTGTATTATAATTTTAATCCGTTAATCACTTCACATTCTCTTCACACTCTTCTTAGAGTTACGAGATCATCAAACAATTCATCGGGCAATTCGCGTGGACTCGACGGAATGACAAAACGATTACTGGGTTAATTATAAATGTTAATTAGTTCGCGATCGATTTGGCCAGTGAATCGAAGCCTGTCTCGAATAATAGACACCGAAATAGAACCGCGGCTCCGTGTGCCGCGGAGACGACATGAGCCCGCGCTCCTCTTAGTGTTCGCGAGTTCTCCGATCAGTACACACCAGTAATACACACGATTAACGTGCATTTGCCAGACGACGATTTCGTGCACGATTAGTCGCGAATCGATGTTCGATTACGCGGCTGTTAGTAACACTGTCCGATGGACGGTTGATGTTGATAGACACATCGAACGACAACCAGATCAGATACAATCGTGATTTCATCACAGTTTTTTTTTTGGTGTCCTTTGTGACTTGTATGCAGCCGAGTGACGATTATTCGGGATTCGGGACAAAATATTGGATAGGATTTCGACGTTGCAAATTATATTCAGTTTCCATTTCATCGCAGTAGGTAAAGAATTGTAAGTCTTGGCTAGGGAGATTTTTCTCGATAATTATCGTATACAATTTTGTCATTTATATTTTATCTTCTGTCAAATTTTTTTATAGTAATACTTAATACAGACACAATATTCGAATAAATCTTTTCCATTATTCTATTTAATATAGACTAAAAATAAAATTATTATATAATTTATGTATTTATATATAATTAGTTACGTACACGCATCATTCTCAGTTTGTTCATACAATGATAACACGATAATGATACAATGTAATTAATGTTCTAATTTTCAAATTCAATTTCGTAAATTTCGCAGATCGGATAAGGACGAGGATATACCGCCGATTCCTACATCGGAACCGCCTGAATCTCCCACGGAGACACAGCTGGCCAATCATCAACTCATTAAGGCTCGGCCGTTGACGCTGAAGAAAGTACCAATTTCGGAGCAGCCGAAGCTAAGATACGCTAAATCCAATGTCCACGTGTCGATAAATCGACGAATTGAAATGCCCCCGGCTTTCCTGTTTCCGGAGACAGAAATCCCGGCGGATCTCATACAGACTGAACAACAGCAACATCAACAGCAAACCATCGACACTACGGATAATTGCAAGAACATTATCAGCGACGATATCGGCGACGGCGAAAGGCTGGAGGAAGCAGACATCATTGACGCTTTGAATGTCATCAATATCGAGGATAAACCGGCGAAGATGAAGACCGACTCGGAATTGACCGGGGGTGAAATAGAGATAGACGGAGGCAAAATATCGGAGGTAATGAGGAGGAAGAAAGGAAATCTCAAATCGTCGAGTACGGGGAGTGGAGGTGGCAAGGTCAATCTGTCTAGGCGGGTATCGTTCGACCCACTGGCGTTGCTACTCGACGCTAGTCTCGAGGGAGAACTCGAGCTCGTAAAGAAAACCGCGAAAGAGGTCGCCAATCCGAGCTCAGCCAACGACGAAGGCATTACCGCCTTACACAATGCCATATGCGCCGGTCATCTCGAGATCGTTAAATTTCTCGTAGAATTCGGCTGCGATGTCAATGCTCAGGATAGCGATGGATGGTAAAGTGAATTCAATATTATTATTTTCCGTATAAAAGACAATTTCTTAAACAGAGATGAATGAATCAATAATCGTTCTCTTCATTGATTTCAAACTACTTTACTGAATTTTCAATTAAAGCTTAATTAGAAAAATATATATTAAAGATTGAAGAATTTCAATAAAAAATGATTCTCGACAAAGTCTTGAGAATAATCTGATCGCGAATTGGTTAAGAATTCATTATTAAAATTAGAAAAGAAAATTGAGAAATATAAAATTATTACAATATGTATCATTCTCTAAACAAATTATTAATTTATTCAAAATATTGAAACCTACTATAGACATCTAAATCTAATATTTGTCATAAGGACGCCGTTACACTGCGCCGCCAGTTGCAATAATTTGTCCATGGTGAGATTCTTGGTCGAACACGGTGCCTGCATTTTCGCAACCACCCTTTCGGATCACGAGACTGCCGCGGAAAAGTGCGAAGAGGACGAGGAAGGATTCGACGGATGTTCAGAGTATTTGTACAGTCAGTATTATCGAAGCGAAACTTTAAGATCAGTCATAATAACGAAGGATGCATTTGTGAAAAAAAATTCTTTCTGACAGGTGTCCAAGAAAAGTTGGGGATCATGAATAATGGTCAAGTGTATGCGGTTTTCGATTACGAGGCGCAACATGCTGACGAACTCTCATTGAAGAACGGCGACTCTGTAGTCGTACTTCGAAAAGGGGATGATAATGAACGAGAATGGTGGTGGAGCAAACTCGGACATAAAGAAGGCTACGTACCTCGAAATTTATTAGGGGTAAGTATAATTAAATAAAATTAATATTTTATTGTAATATTTTAGATACGTAAATTGAGCGAAATACGGTGAAAATGCGTTTTGTAATCAATTATATCAAGATATAGTTTCTTGAAAATTATACTTTACATATGAATATTAAAAAGTAAATTGGTAAATGCTAAAATGTTTTAAATATAAACTATAAAATATGCCAAAATGTTTCAAGTGCAAAATTTTATAAAAAAATAAATTCCAGATTCAAATATCCAATCAACAAAGTTATAATATATATAATTTTTAATATAAAAGTAAATTAAACATAAACAATAATTTTGTAAATACAAAGATAATTTCCAGATATAAAATAAAATATATAAAATACAATATATAAAAAATTAGAATGTTTATTATAATATAATACTATAATAAAATACTATATAATATTTATTTTAATATAATATTTATTTTAAATATTTTTACTAATTCTAACAATCCGAGGCATAAGAACATTTGTATGTTTCAGTTATATCCCAGAGTGCAGCCAGCAAAAACGGTTGATTAAAAATGCTCGCAGAATATCCGATGATTACCACAGTATTCGATTTGCAGCTTTATCTCGTTAATTGTTATAACACGATACATAGGCACATTAGTAGCGTTATTTAATAGTAATATCATCCGAGCGGATACGGATATTGCGAAGCGGAAATCTACCCAATTTTTTAACAGTGTAGTAATCTTTTAATTACAGCGTATGTCATTTTTTTCTTATAAGCTTATAATGAGAATTGCGTCATCGTGGATTTTAATCGGCGGTTACAATTTGCCATGAATCCGCGAGCTGAACGATCATGCAGACACACGTCACTCGGAATTATTGACGATATATAAAACATGGCGATGCATTTCACTATGATTCTTTCTCTTTTTGTGTTTTACATAGGATTGACGTTTTAATAACAAACTGCACAACTGTTGGTCGGATTTTACCACATTTATCATAATTACTTACACGTTCTCAACTCAACTTTTTATTCGAAAGTTTAGTTAAGAATTGAGAAATGTCTTATGTATCTTCACACTCGTAAATCATAAAATTTTTTAGCGACGTATTGTTCGAATGATTTATTTTGAAAATTTTATTGAAAAATTTATTTTATTGTACAGGCTTTTCTAGGATTGGCAAAATTACACACATAGCTTTAATCCTTGTGAAATTTCGAAATAATTTTTGTTAACAAGTACTTCCTGGTACTAAGTTAAGTTTGAGATACGCAAATAAATAATAGAATATACTTGTTTAATGTAAAGTGTATTTTACATCGTTTTTGTATTTGTACAAAATTTCAATTTAAGACTTAGTTTTTAAGATATTGAATATCCGAATTGGATAAATTGTAAAAAAAAAATCGCGCGTAATACTTTCCTTAAGAAATAATTGTTTCGAAATTTCACAAATGCTTAATGTTCTTTTTTTTTTACTGATTTTGGATTATCCTGTGATTTATGCGCGAGCATTGGCTTTACGAGTTTTATCTCTTTAATTTGCTTCACCTAAATGCTCAAGTTTAGATGAGGTCAGATTATGTTGTTACATTTATTTGCAGAATACTTTGATATTATCAGGATCTCGCGGATTTCATTTTCGATCTCCGATTTTTTTAAAACTGTTCCTAAACGATATGTAACGTAATCTTGCCGATACGCACGATACGAGATAGTGTTTCAAACGACGATGTGCAATTATATGGAAAAAGTAGGGTACTAAAGAAATATCGAGAATACGTTTCGATTATGCCCAATTATACTATTAATTCGATAATACCTGAAATGTCATATAATATTTAGATGGGCATGTACAAAACATCGATCGTAACGATCGTCTCTCGATTGAATAGACCGCTATCAGGAATGTTCTAAGCACCATCGCTATTGTGCCCTTGTAATAGATATGTACAGGTGTATCATATATGCGAATGCGAGCAGCTTAGAGGATTTCTGACTGCTTATCAAGTGACATATGTGCCTTTCAAAAGTAATAATGGATAGATTATATAAGAAAATACGAAATATTATGACGAATAAATTGTTTTTAATAAAAAATATTTTCGCGTTAGTCCATTTCCTATCAGGCGATTTATAATAAATGCGTTAAAATTACTTTATAAATACACAGTAACGCTTATTATAATTACATTGGTCATATTAAAAAATACTCTCATTATATAAAAATATTCGGCGATACAATGCTTTCAAACACCTTAAATATATTATATAAGTTATAATAAATAGAGAAAGACTGCTGTACAATATAAATATAAAATAGTGTTCGATTGCTTAACATAGAAACATGCCTTTGATTCTATATACACCAGATTATACATCTTTGTTTTAGCGAATTTGTTTTATGTAAAAGAAATATAATTTATATTAAAAATACAAGCAAAAATGCATATACAAACAATTCTACAATAAATCTATGATGCCATTTATGCAAATCCAGACAAAGTGTAATTCCAAGTAAGTTATTCTTATTTACATTCTAACAAATCTGATCAACTAACAATATTCGCTTTCTTCTGTCTTATATACTCTTAATAAATGTTTCCATTAGAAAATTTCATTTGTACTTATTTTCTGTACTTTAAAACTATAACAATCATCGATAAATTAAAAATTTGTTCAATTTGTAGGTTAATATAAACTATCGGTAGTTTAAAATGATTTAAAGTATCAAAATATATGTAATTCGTTTTGTATCAGCCAACGTCGGAAATTGAATAATATTAGTAATATTTCATATGTATACATTATCCACGTCCGTAAACGCAGTCGAATGGTAAATATATAAATATAAAACACATATGTTTACGTCGATATATGTATATACAGGATAATTCAAGATATTTTATATCATTTAAAAACAAAAAAAATTCCTTCTCGGTTTTCAATTTTTTAAAAATCATCTATAACAATATCAATAATTTGTTAATTCACTAATTAATTCATTGGTTATTTCTATCACTGGTTAATTCTATCTTGTATATCATCCTGTATATGGATACATGTCAATATCAGTTTGATTATCACGCGCCTAAGTAGAAAATATTTAAATAAAATTATCATGCACGTGGTATTTTATAAAAAGAAAATTTAAGTCTCATGCTTTCCTTCCTTTGCCATTTGTAGACAGATTTGAAAATCTTCGCATTCTGTAGCTATAATTTTAAGACTGAAAATAATCAATATTTAATGCTTACAAATTAGAAATTTTTTAGTTGTATATTAAGTCCGATATAAGGTTTTTTTATGTTGTTTGTTCTATTTTTATAAGAAATAATAAAAAAAAAGAAGAATCGAGAACTGTATATTTCACGTACCTTTCAATGTAAATTTCCAGAGCTGATGTTTCAAAATTTCCTCTTTTTATAGCTTCAATACAAAACTGCGACAGGCTTTTAAAACATCTTCGTGTGACATTGTGAGAACCCTGATTCTCCCACTCTGGTAATTCTCTGGTGATTTTCCATGCTTCTAATACATAGCGCATCAGAGAAATCCAGTGCTGAGATTCTTGCAGTATTCTTCCTTGCTCGATCAGAGTTTTCTAAAGAAACAAAGAATAAAAAAGCTGCCATTAACATCTAATAAGTTGAGCAGTAAAGGAATAATCTAACAGTTAACTATATAATTATGAGAATTAATCAAATTCTCATACTTAAAAAAAATAAGAAAAAATCTCATACAAGTATGTCAATAAAATTAAGATATCTTGATATTGATACAAACCTGAAATGCATCCAGATATATGTATGCTCGATTGTATGTGGAATCATCGATTAAATTGGAGACAAATCTGAGACTGGCATAAATATTTTGTTGCAGGACAACTAATTTTTCTATCAATGGCTGAATATCCGCAATTGGCATCTTCTTAGAAATGACATTACCAAGCTTCTCATTCTCGCGCAACGCACCGTTATCCTGCGCGCACACTAACTCCATAATTAATTGCACAAGTTGTTCATGACTGAGACCACGCAAACTATTAGCCAAGTTATCGTTGGATTGTTCTCTAACCGAACTTGCATTTAACGACATTTGAGGTAACGATGTTTTCTTATTCTCCGGCGTAGTAAAACTGGATTGGCGAGTATCGATAAGGGAGAGCCTCTTTCTAGCAGCATCCCTCAATACCGTATGTGACGTTGATGGACTTTTAACTGGCGTGCGGTCTCTGGAGCTCAAACTGCCAGTAAAAAAAAAAGATCTTTCTTAAAGATATTGCCGGCTTTTTTTAACGCATGTATGAATTAGCGAGTGCATCATACCTAAGCAGGCTGCGTCGCTTGTAGGTATCAAAGTCGGGAGACCACACTATCGATCTACGCCGACCTCTCTTCTGAATGACAAGTTCATCGGGACTTTGGGGCGAGCTCCAATCATCGGGCAGTCTGTTCAGCCAATTTTGCAGGGTGCTTACATCCATGTTATGATATGTTCCTGAAATACATTTCACAAATTGTCAAGATGATGCATATTGAATTGCATAACAAATATATACAACATAATTTATAAGTCAAATAAACAAGATAGAGACGCATGTGTCCAACAAGTTCTAGATTGAAAAAAAGAAAGATTTATGTCAAGAAAATTGATTTGCAGAAATTTTCTTTTAGGAGGGGTTTAACATGCTGCTGCTTGCAACTCTGACATATAGAATTTCACGCTATTCTACTTATGACTTTCTTTTCTTCGATATTTCAAATTATTCTTCCTTATTCCTGCTCTAGGCTAGCATGTACTAGAGTGTGTATGTGTGTATCTGTTTGTGTATGCCTGGACTGCGTTCAGAAACTTCACTCGAGTAAAATTTCTATCCTATCCTTATTCAATTCTCAGTAAGCAACAAAGATAGAAAGATAGAAATTTTACCTGATTAAAGTTTCTGAATGGAGTGTATAGTGAGCTAAGGATTATTGATCATGTAATTTTTGAAAATGCGACGTGAAAAGTTTCATGCCAATACAACGATTCTATTGATTGAAGTCCTTGAGTTCACGCATAGTTCACGTGAACCTTTTCACTCTTCACGTTTATGAAAATTACATGATCGATACTTAGATCCGTGGGGTTGACTAGCCGTACACCAAATGACTGTGCAGCTCAGCCAGTCTTGCAGAGACCGATTCGCAGAAAGCCGGCATTTGAGGTTAAGTACATTCTCATAGCGTTACATTCGCGCGGATGGTACGTGCGGTAAAAACGCGTCGCGCACGAGAAAGACACAACAACTATCGTGCAACGTTAACGCAGAAGGGCACGACGTGACGACGCTCAGGGCGTGGTGCGTACCTGGGGTCGAATTGGCGGGAATCAGCAGCGGGCTGTCGAGACGCGGCTGTCTCGCGTGCGGGGAAGGATCCGTCTCTCGCAGCTGCCTCGCCATCGCGGCACACGATCAAGTTCACGGTGCTTTCCTCTCGACGTAGACGCGCTGATATTCAGTCAGAGTTTCAGTCACGGAACCGCGCCAAAACGCCTGTCAACGGGTAGTCGTCCGTAAGCTGTCAACTGGTGTTATTGTCGTTCACCGTATTACACAACAAGCTAGGCGCTGCGCTGCGCGCGTGCGCGTGATCCAGCCGCGTAAAAGCCCGTCCAGACGGACCGCCACGAGAAGTGATGGAAGAGTTCATGGAGGTAAGAATAACAGGAGGGAGCTATGGGGTATGAAGCCGGAGACGTGGGACGAAAATTGATTCACCAAGATGGCGACCATATTGGTAGGAGGAAGATAACCTCTAAAATTCAGAGGTTATCTTTCTCCTACCAATATGGTCGCCATCTTGGTGGATCAATTTTCGTCCCACGTCTCCGGCTTCACCCCCGTCGTCAAGAAAAGTATCTTATACTCCCTCCTGATATTCCTACCTCCATGGAAGAGCTGATCAATCGCAGATTCGGAGCGAAGACATCTGCGCGTTGCGTGGCGCTAGTCGAGCCGCCGATTGGCCGAATTCTGTTTCTGTATGCATTTGTTTCGGTTCTGTCGGTTGAATTGACCCTTAAAGATCATCTCTAACTGCTTGTAACCCCCGCTGATTTCCCACGTGAACAACAATAACATGCCTCTTTAGGGTTGCGATAAGCAAACAAGAAAGCGTAATGACCACCGTCGAGCTGATATCAGGACGATGCCTCTCCATGTGTCCCGGGAAAGAGCGGCGGATGTAAGTTTCCGCGAGGCGGAGAGTTTATAAATTGAAACTTGGAAATGTATACAATGAAAACGTTAATAGCGATAATTATAAAAAGTTGATTTACTTTCCCGCTTTCTACATTTAAAAATGAGACACGTATTGTTAGCACCCATTATTAATAGAAATTGTATTTTTCTTCTCTCTTTTGTAAATTGTATTTCTGTACCATGAATTTTTTTTATGAGATGGAACAAGAATCTGACCTTTCAACTTGTGACCTTTTAAACATGAAATTCTTTTCATTTAGGAGAGAGAGGGAAGGGTTACTGCACAAGTATGAAATTGACGAGAGTACGAAGCACATGAAGAGACCCAAGGCTGATCCGGCGAAAATTATAAAATGCTTCAGTCGCTCTGCCGCTGGACAAGTTATGACGGATCCGAACTCGTTGCGTCCGCCACGTATATTATTAG
The DNA here is from genome assembly GCA_011638315.1 of Tetramorium parvispinum. NCBI lineage: Eukaryota > Metazoa > Arthropoda > Insecta > Hymenoptera > Formicidae > Tetramorium > Tetramorium parvispinum. The sequence continues at coordinate 23,581 of VBVR01002064.1, forward strand.
CCACTGTCCGATACTTGTTCACCAAGTAATTCCAACTATCTTATTAAGTATGATTCATCTATAAGAGCACTAATTACTGCTCTTAAATATTACCGTTGTTAGAAAGTACTTATTTCATACCTGTATAATAAAACATTACAATCTTGCTTACAATCCTTGCAGGATTTACATGCATAAATACTTAGGGTATATTGTTTCAGAATAATCACGCGAACGGATTTAGATTGGGTGTTGATATACGACTTTGTATTCGACCGGTTGAGGTCAATACGCCAAGATGCTGTAATACAAAGAGTTGATATTGCCACGAGTATTCTCCTTCTTGAACCAATTGTCCGATTTCACATATACGCTGCACAGAGGTACAAACTAAATCGCATACATATACTTTAAAAAATAGATTATTTAAATTAATTAAGGTAACTTTGTCTAGGCTGTGTGAGAGAGACATTTCGGAATTTGATGCAAAGATAAATAGCAAACATTTATTAGAATGCATCAAACAGCTACTTGTGTTGTATGATCAACGAAGTCGAGAAGATGCAGCAGATAATACAGAAGTACACAAAGATCTCGAAAAACTGGCAATAAACGATAGCCGGTCAGAGATGGAAGCTATATATATTCTTCTCCATATTGGAGACCGTGAGGCTCTAGAAAGGGCTCTTACACTTTCGTCAGATTTGAAGTAGGTTATCAAAGAAATTAAGAGAATTATTAATATAAATTATACAAGCATTCACGTGTATTACGAATCTTTATTGGTCATTAAATTTTTACATTTTTTACATTGTATAGAAAATTACCAGCAATTCGATTAGCCACAAAGATATCACTTGCTTGGTATTTAAGAAACTATGTATGTGTTCGTCATCTAGTTAAACAATTACCTCCGATACTAGCATGTGCATTTTTTTGTAATTTACAAAACTTTAGAAGGTATTTACTTATTTTTATTATACGTATGTAAAATATATAAAATATTCGATAATTATAAAAATTTATACTAATTATTAAAATAATTAAAGAAATGTACTATATTCCAGAAATGTTCTGCAGATCATGAGTTTTGGCTATAGTAGCAAAGTGTTGACGTTCCCAGGACTAAAATTGCAGGAACTTTTATTCTACAAAGATATAAGTAAAATCCAGGCGGATTGCAAATTATTTGGTTTGATGTTCACTAATGAAAATGTTTTATTTCAAAAATCACAGTTCAATGAACAAGTCTTACTGGTTAGTACAAAAATTCAGAAATTAATCAGAAATTATTCTAGATTAAAATTCAAGTACCTTTTTATTATTCGTTTTTATATTTTAGGCCAATCCTGAGATGTATTATACTTCTGCCACGTTACATACATTCATGCCAAAAATTCTTTTGGAATGTACCTCTAATGATGAATATTGAATTAATTTTTATATAACATACCACTCTGCAATTACAAATTCAAGCTAATGAAGCTTAAACTTCAAGGATATCAAAGATATTTATGATAGATGTTACAACACATTTCTTTTTAATTAATATGATTTGTTTTTTTTTTTTTTCAATTACAAATTATTTGTTATGAAATAATTATATTGAAAGAAAAATTATTTAATTGTACATTTTGTTTCATATATATATATATATATATATAT
>VBVR01002065.1:0-11708 GCA_011638315.1 Tetramorium parvispinum
GAGCGGCAAGAAGACGCGAAGAGAGCCAGGAAGCGCGGAAGGAGAATTTATCGTTAACCAAGATGCTCCATTCCGTAGGCGTAGAAACACAGAAAAAAAAGAACAATGACGCGATTTCGCCTTTTTCTCGCGGAAAAGCACGTGACAGACCTTGTGGCTGTGTCATGACGAAAAAGGACGCACGACTCACTCGGTTATCGCGATAAAGAGGAACATGAGCGAAAGCGGCGACGGCGAGTCTGAAATTGAAATCGCAACTGCGACCAAGATCCTCGGGACTGAAATAGACGCAAGACGCTCGTATGTCGACGCGCTAATTTCTAAAAATTCCTGAGCGTCGCCAGATTAATGGAGACTATAAGTAACGTGATAATCGACCATTGTTCTTCGCATTTGAGTGCAAGACCCGCGCGCGGATACATTCGGTCGAAAATGGAACTATCGAATAAACAGCGTAATAAACGAGTGGAATGTCCAGAGAGCGCCGGAGCGAGCGAAGAAGGATAGCCCATCGCCGGTCTCGTTCCCTTTCATTTAACTCGCAGTCCTTCGACACCGCGGTCCCAGGATGCCCCCGGGTCGTGAGAAAGATTCCTCGGATCGTTTTCATCGAGGTACGAAGAAGGCGAGTACAACCGCGAGGACTGTTTCTCTCTATCTCTCTTCTTCGGCCTCTCTTCGCCACTGCTCCCTCTCTCGCCCCACCCTCGTATCGGCGACGATTTTTTCTAGCTTTCGAAACCGGCTCCGGCGCGAGGACAATGGTCTTCACCATCGTGCGACCGGGCGTTCCACGCGAAAACGCTCCCATCGTTCACGATCAAATGGCAGTAACCGCGCGGTTTCTTCGTTCCTTGCGGATCATTTCGCGCGAGCTACTTTCGCGAAGAGTCCTCCCCTCGGACGGGAGAGTTTTTACCGCGAAACCCCCACGCGGAATTTATTGCCATCGGTTTCGCCGGCGGTTGCGTTTCTCGTAAACAGATACGACGGTCGTATCTGTTGTCGTAATTAACCCTTTCAGCTTTGAGTCATATCTTAATATCGGTATACACGTTGTAGCCGCGGAAATAATTTTATTACGAGTTTACATCAAAAGTGCTCGGGCTAGTTATACTCACGTTTGCGGTCGCCGGAGTACGCGTGCTTACGAAATGGTAAATAGTATATCGCGTAATGCGAGACTGAAAGAAGAGTGTTTTTAATTCAGCGAGTCCTACGCATTCAAATTCGTTAAAAGTATAGCTTAGAAGCTATGGGAGGATTTAGTGGCCGAGATCTTCTTGTCGGTCCCGCCCAATATTTCTGGCACGCTCTCGCCATTGAATCGTGCCAATTCTCGGGTTTATTTTCGTCTCAATATGATATAAATACATACGAGACGATCAATATACACGATTTCGAGAAGTATGAAAACGTCATGTTTATAAAAAAAAAAACCAAGATTCCACGATTTCCATTTTCACGCACAATTCTCACAAACTATAATTATAATATTCGTGTTTCCTACTTGCTCAATAGCTGTACGGAGCCACTTACCGTCACCGATTTATCGCGTATCGCCGACCACAAGCTTTATCATATTGCAGAAACGTGACCCGGAAATTAGAAATCGGTGCGAATTTCCTGATCTATAAATGTTGTTTATATTTCGTCAGCATCGTTAATGCCGCGAAGTAGCTTTTAGAAGAATATAAAATACACTTATCAGCACAGTATTTTCAAACTGTTTTTTTCGCTTTAACCTTGACTTTTGCAAATATTATCACACTGCCACAATTACGCACAACAGCCATTCCGCAGTGCTTTAAGCAAAACAAGCAGGCCCCATTTTGTCATGCACGATTCATTCAAATGTTGCATTTATATCTAACGCCAAGGACATTGTGAAAAATACAGTGATAATCAATAAAAAGACATTCCTTTCAGGATGAATAAAATTTGCATCGCCTTTTCTTTGATTGGAACGATATAACCGTGAGAACTTCGCGTTCCGCTCAATGTACCGCAGAAAATGCGGGAGGCTCGGCTCCGGGCTTTCCTCGTGGCGAGTTTCTCCGACTTCGGGGAAGGAAAGTGTGAAAATGCCTGTCCCCTCTCTCCACGATCCCCTTCCCCCTCGGTGCACTAGCGTCGGCGTGCCGCGGCATTGACGAACTTGCAAGTTCCGCGACGGAAATCTCGCCCGGACGGAACTTTTCTATTAACTCTTCTCTCACAAAATAAGAGGAAATTCTCTCGGAATACTTCACGGCGGGGACAATTAGCACCGCCGCGGGGCGGGGAGAAGGGAAGTAGAAGACAGATACTGTGTTTTCGCCTTCCACATTATCCGCAATCGCCGACGACCGTTATTAGTTGCGGTTATACCGAGCGAAAAAAAGCTGCAGCTGACTCTCGTCTCATCGTCAGAATAATAATAAAGAGAAATGGAAGCTGTTGAATTGCTAGGTTCTTATGCAATCGTAGCCGCAGTCGCGGGTGATTGTTTCTCTTTTCTCCTTTTTTTCTTAGTTACAATAAATTCTTCGAGACATGTACATGTGCGTGGGGGATAGGCGACGCTCATTTAACGATCGCGTTAAAATTCAATGAGAGGGGGGGGTCCCTCGTATATGAAGATTTAAAGCGTCTGCGTTTGATACCGCGAAATAAAACAAAACTACCAGCGCTGTAATGATAAGGTGTGCACATGTATAAAATACGGAAACCTAGCAGATGACGGTTTCCGAACGGCCGCCCACGGCTATACGAGGCGAATATTACTTTTCACTCGGGTGGATTCGATATTACAGGTATAGAACAATCGAGAGAGTCTGCGAAAGCGGCGCAGCCCCCTCGCTACGAGTCCGCGGCCTCGGCGGTTGTTAGATCGAGGGTAGAGAATAGTAGAGAGCGGTTATGGTAGTAGAGACCGTTCGTGGTATCAATATTTTAAGGGTGCACGTTCCTCCATCGATCGCAGCTTTTCTGCATAATTAATCGCCACTCCACCCCCGGCACGTCGACTCTCACCGTGCCCGTCGAAAGCGCCCCGCGCATACACGTGTACACGCGGGCGCACGTACACACTACCACCGCCACTGCCATTACCGCCACCCCTCTGCCTTCTTTCTCTCCCTCGGTCGCGCGTATCAGGCCGAACGACGAATCTCGGGGATCGAATCCAGCACCACGACGGCAAGTTAAGTGGATTTCGATCGAATCCGCGGCACCGAACGGTACCGGGGGGACGGGGGGGTAGGGGGCGGTAGGAAAGAATCTCAAATGTTTGTTCCGAGGTCCCGAGGTCCTGCGGGAAAGCGCGTAGGTGAGTGAGAGCCAAAGCGTGGTCTGGTGCGAGAGACTTTGGGAGGAACGAGGATATTTCTTCGACTCGTTTGTCGGAGAACTCGGTTAGTGTTTCGTTACGAATGCATGACTTATCGCTTCGGAATAATAAAGTTCGGAAAAGCAGATAGCCCGTCCCAGTTTCCGTCGCAGTTTCTCACCTCGAGAGGCGGACTTATTCTCCACCTAAATTGCCTCGGAGGGTATAATAAAGGTCAGTCCCGTCGACTGACGAGACCGATACCTTACGGAAATCTGCCGTATAAATCTAAATTCGCGCAAATAAGATCGTCGTACCGGGGCGATGTATCGTCGACTTAAATCTCGGGTTATAATCTACCGGGGCTAATCTTTCGAAACGAGGCTTTCGCAAAGAGAATTAAGATGTGGCGTGCGTTTTCATTATGCAATTATTTTAAAATTATAGCCAAATATCACGCAACTTTACCTTAAGCGTAGATCTCTGTTAAAGAAAACTTTGTAAAATATGTAACTAATTTTATACTTAATCCAAGGCAACTACTAAAAAAAGAATGTAAGTTAAAGTTACCTTTCTCTAAGTCGAATTTAAGAGCTTTCCTGTTAATTTTCATGATAAAACCGGCCGTTTCCTCCGTGCCAGTATGAAACATAAAGAAGACACGCTTTGAAGATTCCAAATATTTGACTAATATAGCGAGTAAACGTGAAAAGAGAGAAGTTATAAAACCAACGTGTGGAAGTTGATGCCGGGCAATGAGCGCGAACGAGACGGAAGAAGCTAGCCGAAGTTCAATATTTAAATCCGGATTATCCACAAAGGATAAATTCTGAAGAACCAGGGTATGAACGATCGTATCCCATCCCGTCATAATCATTAAGCTGGATTTTAAGCCCTAACTAAATCGAGCTTGCTTCCTTCCTTCTCTCGTACTGAAGAGACGTGGGACAGTAATAGATTCGTGGCTTCGTTGTTTTACAAAAATACTGCTCTCGTTATCTCGAGATTTACAAAGACAAAATAAATATTAATAATCTCAGCTGTATGCAGTTATGATTAATTATAGTTTAGATTAATTATATTTATTTAAACTCGCAGTGCAAAAAATTTAATACGCGCATTTGCTAAATTCAATCTTGCTTTTTTTTTAAATCGAGACGCTTCGTGGGACACTAATAGATTCGTGGCTTTGCTGTTTTATAAAAATATTAATCTCGTTATCTCAAGATTCAAAGATGAACTAAATATAATGATCTCAACTGAATGCAGCTATGATTAATTATAATTTAGACTAATTATTTATTTAAACTCGCAGTGCAAAAATTTAATACGCGCATTTGCTAAATTCAATCTTGCTTTTTTTTAATCGAGACGCCTCGTGGGACAGTAATAGATTCGTGGTTTTGCTTGTTTTATAAAAATATTAATCTCGTTATCTCGAGATTCAAAGACGAACTAAATATAATGATCTCAGCTGTATGTAGCTACGATTAATTATAATTTAGACTAATTATTTATTTAAACTCGCAGACGCAGTGCAAAAAATTAAATGCGCGCATTTTCTAAATTCGATCTTGCTTTTCTTTAAAAATCGAGACGCATAGTCATATTAATTTCTGATGATGTAAATAGATAATAAAACTCGCGTTCTTGAAAGGTGAACTTTTCCACGTCGCAAACGTCGTAAAAAGTATCCCCTAAGCTACCACGGACGACTATATGTATCCGTACATGCAACAGTGGAAACTATAATTACGCGAGAAAAAGGAAAAAAAAAAACGGCCGATTGAGAGGGCTTCGCGAGGGAGGTTGGCGCGAGAAATGCACGATAAGAAGGAGACAGCACCGAGGGCAGAGGTGGCTGAACAAAGAGAAAGAGAGAGAGTGACTAGAAAGGGGAGGCGATTGTAAGAGGAGGAAAACGGGGAGAGGAGGAAAACGTTTAGAGGGGACAAGTATTGGAAAGAGCGAAACCGGCAAGAATGGCAAACTACTGTGGGACCATGCATCTGTCCTAGCATATTTGATATTCCTCCTATTTTCACCCTCCCACAGTCCTCCTATCCGAGCTCTCCCTCCCTCCCCCCTTCTCCTTTCCCGTTTCTCTTGCATCCATATCCGCGGCTTTAAGTCCGTGTCACGCAGCACGAAATCCTCCTTGCCGAGTCGAGCGCACACGAGAGGCAAAAATTTGCGAGGGGAAAAATATTAGAGGCGACAGATAATCACTTTGAATCATCCTAAGTGTCTCTCCTCCCACAGCGAAACAGTAAATTTTGCTTTACGTTCTTTTTTTTCGCATTTGCCAGACTTTTGCATTGGAATACTTTTCATCGTGGAATATTTTTCTTATGCAGGATAGATAACGGGTATAATGTTCAACGAGGCACGACAACAGATGGGTAAAATTATATAATTGTATACGCGGGAAAATAATACCATTAGGATAGGGCGTAGACAATTATACGTTGTTACGAGTATGCTGGTCACGATTTCGAGAGACACGGCTCGCCGTTCGTGTGTCGCTTACATTGTCTCTTTTTAAAAAGAAATTAATGCGTTTTTCTCGTCCGAGTGAAATGCGCAATGTTTAATGCGGGATTACTGCGTCGCTGTAGCCGTTTTAGCGCCCGTGGCAAGTTTTCATCCGCCACCCATTGCAACGACGCGAGTCTTACCGTCCAAGTAATTTACTTACTGCCAAAGGACGCGGCTTGCGAGTGACACGCTCGACCCGAGCAAGGATTCAAGCCGCTTGAAAATTTATGAGGACATTTCAGGTAATTGTGAGTATGCCATCGCTGCTGCTGTGCAGCTTCGGCGACGGCGTAGAAAAAAAAAAGCGCGACCCGCTAAAAAGTCGATCTGCTCGATGGAACACGTCTCCCACGTCGCGACTTGGGCGCGGATTGCAAATCACGTGATCTCGCTGTTGCACATCATAAATTAAACGCGCAGGTGGATGACGCGCGTTACATGTGGGAAGGATACAATGTAATTTAGAGTTGCATCAAGCGCAACCACGCACGGCGATCGATCGATCGGGGCAATGGAAAAAAAAACGCCGATTCCGGCGAATGTAAATTATTAATCGTCTCCGCTTCCAATGTATTCCCGCGATCGGAGAGAACTTTCGTTTCAAGTGGAACTCCTAATTGCTAACCGTCGCGCCGCACCGTAGTTTCGTCTCGCGAACGCACCTCGCGTGGGCGGCGATGTAATGTAATTAGTTGGATGCATCGAGCGATCGCGTGGGAAACGTTAAGGCGAGCTTAATGCGCGATGTGTTTGTCAGATCGTAAAGGAATTTATTAAGCCGGATCAATCGTAAAATTCAAACGCATTATTTACGCATCCCCAACTTATTTCAGCTGGCAATAGCGAAGGTGGTAAAAATAAGATTTTTCTATGTACTATTACAGTATTTTTATATCTTTGATTGCTTTTCTTAAGTAGACTTTGGTCCATCCAGCACGCGCGCCATTGCTGAATGCTGTAAAAAAGTTTAACGAGGACGTGCAATTATTACTATCTGCGTTAATGAGCGTCGCAATTAGAGACGATATAAGTGGAGGATGACCTGAAACCGTATGACTCGCCCAACTATGGCGAATCACATATCCGCGTCCTTTAAAATTGCTTCTGTTCGTTCCAGAACAATTCATTGCCTCACGCGTTTCAACATCGACTCGTCGATGCGCGACGTAAACACGAGATGTGTCCGTGCGTTGATGTCACCCGAATCGGAAATATTTCGAACAAAATGATATTTTGCTAATACGTTTAGTTTAATATATTTTATAAATTATGTACTTCTGAATTCTCCAATTATTCAAGATTCTATCAAGAAAGATGATTTCTGCACTGAGAGAAAAATCTAGGTACTTTTGGTCTCAACTACATTTTATATTTCTAACACGAAATGTGATTAACTTAACTATATGCATCGTTATGTTAACCATAATTATCATTAGAAATATTATAAAATTGTGATTCAGGCCAAAAGTGCCGATATTTTTCTCTCAGTGTGAGTACGCTGAAAAAGATGAACTTTCTTTCTGCTGATTTAAAAATAGTTTCCCTTATTTTCCTTTACAAAATGCCAACTTGGAAATAAGTGCGTAAGAAAATTGTAAATTCTATTTGTCGCAAAACGCCAGTTTGTAACATTGAGCGTGGCGGATGCCCTGGCATAAACCAAGAGGTTCTCGACAACACACGACCGTGACGATGCTCCCTACGTTGCTGGCAGCGAGTCGCACACGTTGCCCTTAATAATTCACGAACGGCTCTATCTTCCACCGCGAACTATTCTCGCTCAAGCCCCTCCGAAGAGGGGAATACTCGTCAGAGACTCGTGAAAGTCTTAGCATAGTACGCAGTAAGAACGAAGACGGGCGAGCCCAATGACGGAAGATCGTGCGTAAACGGTGGACCGCAATGCGGAACCGTCGACGCGCGATTTCGTCTCCTCATTCCTCGTCGCTCGTCCCGAGATCTCGCTACTGCTAAACCGCGAATATTCAGTTTTCATTTTGCCAACTTTTTTATTTTACTGCTCAATAAATTAATAAACCGATTTATGATATTCGAGACTTCAAGTAGACATGCAAAATATATACGGACATAATTTTCAAAATGAAGAAAAAGAGAAACGAAACTATGGCAAGTCGAAGATTATCCGCATTGTTTGTAAATCAAAGATCTTCAAAAATAATTTCTCATCATAAAAGTAGATATGTTGCGAGAGTTAATAAAAATAGATTAAAATACATACACGGAACAGATCTTTTTCTCTCGCAGATACGCAGACTCGGATCAATAACAAGGAAAGGAGAAATCGAAAGGCACAAAGAGACGCGAGATGATGGGGAAAAAAGAATTATTGCAAGAAGTCAGAATACTTCTCCGATATTCTACCGGACTATTCAAGTGCGATCAACCCACGGAAAGAGGGACTGGGGAATTTAACCCTTCGCCGAGTGGATTCATTCCCAGCGAAGAATTCCACTTCGATTCGCCCGTCCCGTAATTCGATTTATTTTTAATTCGGGACTAATCGTCCCCTCTCGGGACTTTGCAATTTAATTTACAGATCTCGTAGATAAAGAGTTTCCCAACTCGCATTGCATAATTCTTTACTATTCGCGCTTGTCCGTCAATATATAACCCCTTGTCTCGTATAACTAACGCCCCTCCAACTTTTGCCTTTCTCTATCCGAAGTACAATGAATATAGCGGGATCATCCTTCGGCATGTTTCCCAATTACAGCATTCGCCTTTTGTTCTCACGAGTGCGGTGCCCGTTCGTTGTTCGTTGACTCGAGGCGCACGGGGAGCGTATACACGGAATTATCGGCCGAATCGTGAACATTACGAAGTACAGAAGGAACAGGGCAATCGAGATGCTATATTTAAAGATGTGTAAAGTTGGCGAAAGGGCAAACGGCACTAAAATAACTGAAAGATACGAAGCGTCTCTCCATATGCGTGTGTATTCTCGCAACCTCATTCCCATCGATTAACTTTGGTATTTCGATAGAATTGTGGAATCGCGCTATCGAGGACACTCTAGCACCTGTTACATATTCGCACACTGTTCTCTCTATATATGTACTCAGTTGTGCGATTCTATGTGACACGACGAGATAATACTTTCTGACTAAATGCTTCGTACCATTTCAAGTACCTAAACTTCGTGAATAAAAAAATTCTGGGGCTAAAATATTATTCAACTACAAATACATGAATAATAATTTAAAAAATTCTGGGGTTAAAATATTGTTTAACTACAAATACATGTATAATAATTAGTAACAATAATTTACATATATTATAATAATTATTTATAATATTCGCAACGTCGTAACTTTATTTTAACAAATAAACTGTCATGAAAGAAGCGCAAGTTTCGCTATATAACTTCTTATCTATGCTTGTCCCGCGCTGCGAGATAAAATAATTTACATTCAAGAGAGATAGCCTTTGAAATAAAGGTGTTTAATGAACGTCGTTTAGAGAGAAAGAGATTCTTTTTTTTTTTTCGAGAATATTATTACATGGGACACGGTGCTATTCCACTAATACTAGCGACCCAGCTTATCTAAAAGCAGAGACAAATCCGGATCAGATATAGCTACAGGAGTTGACCATTTAATTACTCCTTTCGGGTAACATAACACGCGAGCACGCAAACTACATTTAGAAACAAGCTCCGATTATCGACGAAACGGAACGACGTAAGTCAGTATTCATGAACGAGCTGAGGAAGAAAAGGGACGCGCACGTTTGAGAATTTACACAAAATTTCGCGGCGCATTGATGAAGATATGCCCGAGCGTCTTGTACAATTCTAAGAATTTGAACCACTTTGGGCGCGCCTATCGCGGCATCGCTTTGGTTTCCGTGCCAAGATCGCACGGAACAATGAGCGTCGTACTCCGAGAAATCCTCTGGCACGGCTCGCTGCCGCAGCTGCTACGCTAACTTGTGAATTGAATCCTATCCATTGATATTAAGTCAGTGAGAGTATTACAGTCACGTTGTATTATCAGCTCTTGGCTGGCGTTCTAACGCAGATGGGATTAGAGAAATGTACACCACGATTCTATTACCACATTTATCGAAGAAGATACCAATATATACGTTTATCGCGCTGCGAGGAAATATTTCACGTTCATCGCAATCGATATACGCAATAGAGCTGCGTCGAGAGATGTTGCGACGGGAAGATCGCCCCGCTCTCCTTTCTTTCGGCTCGCATCGCGTGCGTCGAGAATGACGTGAACGAAAATCCGGTGCAAGAAGAGGTGAAAGGAAAAGTTTTATACGTGCGAAAGCGGAGAGGAGGATGCGTTCCCGAACGGGTCAAACCAATGCCAAGTTCAAGGTCGTGTAACATGTCGGGCCAAGCTTCCGTATCGGACGCATTTGCATCGTGATCACAGACCCGTGACACCTACAAAGCCCATGACACTGAACGCCCACGTGATCCGAACGGAATTCGAGACACAAAAAGCCGAAAAATATTCCCGTGGGTTTCAGATTTATCTGTCAATGTCATTTAAAAAAAAAAGGTAACTTTCACTCTTGTTCATTGACAATTATTGGATTAATTTTTTCTTAACGATTCTCTTAACGAAATTCTCTTAACGATTAATTTTTCTGTCTATATCTGTAATAATCATTAACTATTTAATTAAAAATTCATGTCCTATCACATATTCGCTTGATTGTCATCTCGATTACGTTTAAATCACTTTGATCAATCGATAACGCGTAAAAGCGATTATAGCCGAGAATATGTTTGCACGAATTATCCAAGGCCAAACGTTTCCATTCATCGGCCGCAAACGTGGTCAGACATGTTCAGTGGTGCCGGAAGCCTTTAATTAAAAGCGTGTCGGAATGACAACAGAAGCGAAATTCTCTCCTGACAACCTACGAAGAAACATGCTTCCGATACTACAGCGCGCGTACTAAACATTATCGATCGATGACTCGGCCCTTCATCGGGCGTTCAGCAAAATCAATAGGGGAAAAAACCCGAAAATGATATTTGAATAAGGTGACAAGTATTTCCGACGAGGCGTGCCCGGTAGAGCACTGCCGCTTCCACGGAGCGACGTCACGTTTGACGCAGCAAATTGGCCTATCAATTCAAATTAAGCCTAAAAGACACTCGTCGACTCTTCTTACGATCGCGCCCATTAACCGTGATTTGCACGTGGCTCGTCTGACAGGCAGTTCCCAGAAGATACCTTGAGCAACAGCACCTGGCATGCAGGCGATTCGACCCGCGTAGTCCGTGGCCGCCGTGAACTCGTTACGTAAAACGACGACGCGAGGCTCGATGTTCAGTTCACGAAGAGATGGGAACGACGAGGAGAATGTGCGCGCGCGCGCGCGCGCTCTTAGGCGTTGATGCCCGCCCGATCTTCCTCGAGATTCTCGGCCTCGAGTTCTCTTACCTGCCCGAATGGTTAACCGCTTGCGTAATCGGCGAGCGTTTTAAAACGATATACATCTCGCATGCCGGTTTCTCACAAACGTGCCCCCCTCTTACGCGCGTTTTTACGACGACGGGAAATGGAGAAATAACGGGGCGATAATGAGGGAAATGAGGATAATGAATAATATTTACGCACTCACGGTCGAGGGCAAATCGAGTCAATCGGCAATTACGAAACGACCGTGAATCGATACCAATTTTCTTCGCGGAACCAAACGCACCTTGGATCGTCGCAGCCATTAACGCAGGATCGTAAAGCTCTTTTCGCCAGGCGCGAGGCGACGACCGGATTTAATAGCGCGCTCCCACATGGGGCGTATTAATCCGACGCGCTGGGCAGCACACGCGAGCGAAATCGCACACGCCGCTTTCAACTCCCCCCCCCCC
>VBVR01002065.1:11718-25222 GCA_011638315.1 Tetramorium parvispinum
CCTCCCAGCTAATCCCTGCATGACGGCGATTTTTGTTTCAAAAGCGACACGACGTGCCATCAATATTATCTATAAGCTCTCTACGCACTATCCGCGCGTTGTAAAACAACATCTGCCAATACATCAAACTAATCCTTTTCAATTCACACTTGACTCATTCCTCGCGTATACTTGCGTCATGATTAACGAGATACAGAATCAGTAGCTTATTCAACAACGGCTTTGATAAACGTTACACGAGAGAGAGAGAAAAAAAAAAAGAGACACTCGAGGAGTTTCGCCGGATTAAAAAAGTCGTGAAAGGGCGAGCAGATATAAACAATTATGCGGTTTATTGGCATAGATTGAGGACGCAGACGTCGTTTGGAAACATCGCGATTGAAAGTGGAAACCCGACGCAATTAAAACGGAGCGTGCTCGCGGCGGCGATAAAATTCCATTCGAACGTCGCAACTTACGAGAGGCAAGAATTAACAGGGCGGGTAATCTCGTAACCTCGCGAATGCCATAAGAGCGGCGGCATCGCGAGAGGAGAGGAAGGGAACAAAAATGCGACGAAGAACTTACGCACACGTGCGTGGCGCGCGCGCCCGTACTTCACGCTTCTTTGTGTGCGTGCGCGTTTCACGATTCCCCGCGCTCGCGGGGAGGACCTAGATAGATCAACACCGGCGGCAGCAGCGGCGGCGGCGACGGCACAACCGCTGCATTCCATCCGTCGTAAAAGTGCATGCGGAGCTCCAAGGACTACGAGTCGGCGGGACGACGGCGAGTAGAGGGAGGTGGCGGCGGCAGAAGGAACGTGAGAGGAAGCGAAATTCAAAAAGGGAAACTCCGCAGCGGAGGGACGCGACGAGAAATGCCGGCGTTGTCGCAATCGTCTTGGGCAATCCCTCCCGAGACGACGTACGGGACATATTTTCACCCTCCCTTGCGCGTATCGTCGGGGCACTAATTACGGGCATCGTCGCGTCGCGAAATTAGTTTATTAAGAAAAAAAAAATCGCGATTAAAACGTAAATATCGCGGATTATTGTCGCGCGAGTACACTGAGAACAAAAATCTGGGTAAAAACGGACGAATCAGAAAAATCTTGTAGGCGTCATCAACTATTCTGGTTATTAAAAGTTACAAAGTATTGAGTGAAGAACTTCTATTATAATTAATATTATAAAGATTTTCTGATTCGTCCGTTTTTAATCAGAATTCTTTTTCAGTGTATTTTTTCGAGAATTTTCGCGAGACTTTTCGACGACAGTTCCGACGATAAGAAATCGATAAATATGAAGTAATCGCCGTTAATTAATGCGCGTTATTATTGTGTAAATTATTCAAACCACTCTGACTTTTAATGACTCGTAGCATGAATAGCTAAATAGCAGAGAGGTAATACCGCCTAGCCGAGCGCTGATAAATAGTAAATAGTGCGCAGCGAATAGATGTGCAATCACGATCCGTGCTATTAATGAAATCTCGCCTGTCATTGTAAATAGATGCACGCTGATTAATATTCTTATAAGTAGAATTGTAAATAGGATAGAGGCGAACTTAAAGCAATGCCAGATGTTACGCAGCCTCCGCGGAGATCTGACGGGGCATTTGCTTATTTGTCAGAGACTTAAAGAGCGAGGACGAACAAATTAAAAAAAAAAAAAAAAGAGGCGAGAGAGACAAAGAGGAAACGGGATAACGAAAATGGTATAGAGCGAATGATTTGAACAGCTGTCGAGGTAACGCCTTATCGGACTGACTACATAGTCTATCCTATTTTAGCTTCGTGTCATTCGCACAAAGCGGTTTCACTTTACTTTAGTCGTCCGTTTTCCTCGAACAGATGGTTAACTGGAACGCGACGAAAGTGTGCGAATCGATGACACGTATCGCTTTACCGCGCGCGCTCCACGAAGAGCGCAAATTGTCACCGCGAGGATGGAAATGAAATTCAATTAAAAGCCGGATATTTATGACTCGCGGACGCGAGCGAGTGAGAAAATAAAATGTAATCTGTCATCGGCTTGGCTCGGCTGCATTTCGCGCCGCCTTAATTTCTCGTAATTTGCCTTATTAACAGCTCGGATATCATAAATAAGAATCGAAGAGAGAGACGTATTACTAAACACGCTGCAGTTATTCGGAATATCAAATTTCGAGACGCGTTGAGACTAAATCAATTTGCGAATAAATAATTCTCCCATTTTAAGTGAAAGAGAGGAAAATCGAATCGTAATCAACGGATAGGGGGAGAGGGGAGATGAGAATTACATGGTTAATTTATCGCTCGGCGAAACACAGTTCGCCAGTTACGGAAACAAAATATCTCGTACCGCTCGTGAGAGAGAGAGGGGAGGAGAGGGGGAGTGACAGAGAAAGAGAGACGCGGGGAAGTTCTATTTTTCCGATATCTAATTAAGAGTTCCGCCATCCATCGCGCGCGAGATAGCGGAACTTCCCGTCGTTTCATTGAAGTCGCGGAGTCTTTCGCAACGAATAAAATAAACCATTAATTTCCGCCTTTTCCGCGAACAGCTAAAATGTCCAAGACGGTCCTCTTCCTTCTCCGTCACTTAATCCACGGTCCCGCGGTACGTCCGTGTACGCAGTTACATCCGCTAAATAAATAATCCGACCGTAATATAGGTAATACCGTGTCCCAACCCTTTTAATTCAATTTAATATCCGCTGAACGCCGCTCGAGATACCGGGAGGACCCGAAATACCGCAGCGCCTAAGGGCCTCGATCGACTCTGCGAGTAGCTCCATTGCACAAATTGCGATTGCAAATAATACGAATACATCCATCATCCTGACCTCTCTCCCTCTCCCCCCCCTCTCCCCAGCCCTCCTCTCCTTCCCTCGCGTATCGATTACATCGCGCGTGGGAAATAATCGACGCCGACCGCGAATGACGTCGTCCTACGACGAGCCGTTTAGCGTAAAAACACAAGCGCTCGCTAAGCTAGATTGTAAAATTACGCGCAACTAGGTCAAATCGCCGCCGTCCACGTGTTATTACGTGCGCGCGTGCGATGTCAGTGTTACGCCGATTGCTACGCGCTGAAAGTGCCGGACCTGTTTTAAGTGATAAAAGTGTAATCAAGGTTGTCCAGCGGCTACGGCTGCGGCGGCGGCGGCGGCGGTCGATCCCTTTGCATAAATCGTGAGACCAACCCGCGCCGGGAGACTGCGAAGCAGCAATCAAGGCTAACTGTAACTCGCGCCGCGTTTTCTCAAGACCTAGAATCGGCGTATCTACGTGTTTGAAGTAACAACACTCGACTTGCGCTCCAACGTTGGTCAATGCTAATCGCGGTTAACTCGGTTACTCCCTCTCTCTCTCTCTCTCTCTTTTCTCTCCGTTCACGCGTTAGAGTTGGACACAACGAACATCTCTATGTTTGTTTCTTCGAGCGTTCTTTAAAACAAGCTTCAAACACGTACGAATGTTTCCAATAACGGCAATATAATCCTACGAGCCGTGGTATCGATACACGTCGGTGAGCTCGTTACTCTCTCTCTTTCTATCTTTCTCTCTCTCTCTCGCGCGCGATTCCCTGTCACGCGGTAATTCTAACGTTTAAAAAAAAGATAGAAAAAATTCACCGTCAGCCATGGGGCGTTAGCTTTGTCCGCGCACCTGCTATCAGGTCTGACACTTCCTCTCCCGCCACGAGGGAAAACAAATTCAACCTACAAAACGGGATAATAAAAGGAAACCTTGAACCATAACGATTCATAAAGAAGCACCGACCATCGCCGCCGTCCTCTCCTCACCCCCCCTTTGCGCGGCGCCGCAGCCGCCGACGCCGCCGTCGTCGTCGTGGTCGTTGTTTTCCACCCGGCACTTAGTGGAAACAACAAAGTGCGTGTCCCAGGCACGCGCGCTCGCGTGCCGAGCGGGCGTGTGAGAACAGCGTGTCGTGCGTGTGAATCCGCACGGCAGCGCGCGTGTGCCGGCGCGGCGACGTTAATGTTTGCAATCACAAGTTGGAAAGTTTTGTGATGGCAACCGCTCCGCCGGCCAGTTACCCTGGTAACGCTTTGTTGTGCCATTGTGTCGAGCGGCGGAAGAAGGGCGGGAGGGACGGCCGGGAGAAATCCACCCCCGTACGGGCGCACCCGTCCTTCTGCCGCCGGCCTAGCCGTCGAGAAATTGGATGAAACCGGCAGAGCTACACCCCGCGAACCCTTATCCCCCTCGATTGCCACTCGGGGACCACCTAACTCGGCTTGACCTAGCCCAAACTCGCCGTCTCGCCCCCTTACAACGCGAACGAGAGCCCCCGTGTCTTCGTTGGATTCGCTCCCGTCCCGTTGTTCTCCGTTCCTTCATTTTACGCAATCGAGGAATTTTAAATAGAAAAAAATAGGAATTTTAAATAGGAATTTTAAATAGAAATAGGTTGAAAATGCTTGGCGAAAAATAACGTTGAACTGTTGTAAGATAAACGCGCTATCAGAGAGAAAGAGAGAGAGAGAGAGAATAAACATCGTCTACGAATATTTAACAAGTCCGTGAATGAATTAAAAATTGGCCGTTTCGAGAAATTTGTCTAATTACGCGATAACTCGGCGATTTCATACGATCGTCCAGCATTGATCGTTGGAATTTCACGCGTAATAATTTACATTAGAGACGAGGCCAGGGCGAACGAGCGAGGCTCGAGTCTAGAGTCCAGCGGTCGTTCATATTAATGTGTCATAATTATCGTGGCTACAACTGATATCTCGAAATGCTTGATAACGGAATTCGAGTTATATCGCCGTGAAGGCATGTAGTTTCGCCGCGCGAGTGCCCGCGAGGTAAAAATGTCTTCCAGATCGAGCTATTAATAGAATCGTTGCCCAGGGAATTTTCAGCCGTCGACGCGTATCCTAACATCAACCGGCGTACCGGTTGTACATATGTACAAATATAAAGCGGCACGGCGTTAAGCGTTATTCGATACTCCGTGAAATTTTCAGATCTAAAATGCTATGACCTTGCGTGATTCTCAATGGCCTGCTTGAGGATTGTATACTAAAAAAAATTCTTTCAAAAGTTGATCTTACACAATACTCTTCAAAAGAGATCCTTTATAAAAAAAACCTATTTTTCGTCGGATTTAAAACGCTTCTATTCATTTTACGAAATTATTGCCCGATTATGCGATTATTATCGCACTTGTAACAAATATGATGACTTCGTGCTAACGCGACTAATTAGTAACGGAAGGATCCAGACTTCAGATCCCGACCCTCATTTCACATACCCTACAATTTTCAACGGAAAGTCGCAAAGAATTTTTATAAATCTAGATGACTCTTGAAATAAAATCCTACTCGCCCATTTTACATTACACTATTAAATACACGCTAAAGCACAATTAAATTCATCTTTTTTTTTTCAAATATACTGTCTCTCTCTCGCTCATTGTCTTTCTCTCTGTTTTATTAACGGAT
The DNA here is from genome assembly GCA_011638315.1 of Tetramorium parvispinum. NCBI lineage: Eukaryota > Metazoa > Arthropoda > Insecta > Hymenoptera > Formicidae > Tetramorium > Tetramorium parvispinum. The sequence continues at coordinate 17,158 of VBVR01002065.1, forward strand.
TACAACTATTATCTACAATTACGAATAAAAGAAGAGATAATGAGCCACCTTCCTCAGTCAACCGGAGATCTATGACAAGTCGACGGCATCCGGGATCGTAATCGGTGTCTTTTGAAGTCATTAATATTAATACGACGAATCGATAGATTTCGAACTTCGTTAGGTCTAAAATTATTGTTCATATTTCCAAGGCACATCCCGTCGATCTCGCCGATTTAAACCAACATAAGTGCGAATAAATATAAAACAAAGAAGGAAAAATAAACAAGGAGCAAAGTGATAGCAATAAATATGAATTGAAGAAGTAGAGTAATAAGTTTAGAATGGAATGTAATAAAGAAAAGAGGAAAAAATAGGAGGAAGAGATGTTTGGAAGTATGCTCTTTTTATACCCTAAACTAAATAAAAAAGACTTCCGCATTCTTTTGATCTGATGGAATTAGACTAGGTCTCACGAAAAAGTTTACCTCTAAAGCTAAAAATTTATCTACCATTATTACATTCTTGACGCCAACAAAATGACTAACCAGCATTTTTAATATAATTGATGACAGTATCACAGTTAACAGCGTTAATTATTACGTAAGGTTGACTATTCTTTTCTTTTATTGAAGAAACTTTGATATAAATTTATCGGCGAAACAACATTTATCGGACGTCCTGTCCTACCTGGAATAGCGTCATGCTTCTCGGTCTAAGGAAACCTTTAGAAAATCGAACAATTAGTACCGAACCGCCAGGGTCTGAATTCGTTACGCCTATTCGCCGTATGGTAAAATTATTAGCGAGAGGACAAACGGAGACAAATCACGTGCGGATTTATCGAAAGAAAATATCTCGCCATCGAATCATTTCGTCAGAAATACACAAACATATCGCATCACGCGAACTGCTATTTTTACTTCATTTCAAGAGATTACAATCTGAAAAAAAAAAAGATTGCAATTCTTTCCAACGTGGGTACCGGGGAAATATATATTCTCTACAGGTTCCATGCATAAGTTAGTCGCGAACGTCATTTTCGCGAGCGCTTATCGCGCGAGATAACGCCACCGCAGATATCGAGCTCTCCTTCTCGTGACGAATAAACAATGCGTTACGCTACCGATTACAGCGTGCCCCTGCTTCCTCCGCCGCGTTAACGAATATGGAGCGTTCTTCAATGGGAAATACATCGCGATGCGAGGATTTCCCTGCATTCGGCCGCGAAATAATCGACCGAGTATTTTATTTATCTATTCAGTTTCCTCAACGCGACGGAGGAGCTTTTCGATGCTCCAAAGCATATCATCGAGAACGAAGAAAACGTAAAAAAAACTCCAACTCGGAGCTTCCGCGGTCGCGTGCAGCCGCTCACGCGGCGCGGCGTGGCGCGTCACACCGCATCGCAGCGCGTAGCGTCGCGTCGTGTCGCGTCGCGTCGCGTCGCGTCGCACTGTCGCGGCGTATAACCTCCAAAGGCGATCACGTAGCGTTTCCCAACGGCGCACAAACGCGCTCGGGAATATTCTCGCGTGAAAGAGAGCGAAGGAATGCGAAGATATCGACAGCGATACGCGCGATCGGCAGAATGCGCGCGCGCGCGCACGCAACGGAGGGACGCGGGACCGATCCGACACGTCAGCCGCTGATGACGGCGAGCGGAAATTACGGGATCAACCCTCCCGCGGGAGGAGGAAAAAAAGTAAGTGTCCCCGGCGTGTCCCTCCGCAGCGACGCGCCTCCGTGACGTTTCACGGGGCCGACACGGCGCGCGATCACCCGACCGGCGATGGCGATCGGCGCGCGTACGCGCGACGATCGACGATTATCAACTTACTTGCGCTCGCGTGGGCCGCCGCCAGGGAAGTCCGACGTGTGGGACGCACCGGAACGAAATTCTCTCACGCACGAACGCGAAACGAAACTTCGGTAGGCAATCACGTCGCAATGGCGAATCGCGGATGCGTTGCGACCACCGTGATCGTACGCTGCCGCCATCTCGCGACGCCGTGCGCGCGACGCCGAGCCATTGGCCGAGCGCGGCCAATCGCCGGGCGGCGCTGTTTTACGCGGGAAACGCACCGCCGCGGCCGCCGCCATGTCGCACGGCCGCTTTTGAATCCGGGCCGGCGCCGTTCGCGACGAGACGCTAATCGCGCTAATTCGTCGATCGAGCGTATTTTAGAACTCGCCAGCCGGATTCAACGCGAAACGAGCCGTAGCCTCTTCGTTCTTGCGGGGGAAAGAAAGAGAGGAAATAAGTACTGAAGGTGCAATTAAGATCGACACTCGTCAGATCGTTGCTCGACGAAATCTAATTAAGAATATCATAATGAATATTGAGAATTGTTTGCAATTATATCAGAAGCGGCGATGACGAACTGACGGAAAGATCGCGATTGCCGGTTAATTTGCAGATAACTCGGTTAATTAATAAAATGATCGTGCGTTTGCACGTACCTGATAATTGCGTACTTGTTTCGCCGCATCTCAGGAAACGAATATGAAGGACGATTCCAAAGTGGACTCTCTTCCGGGTTCACCGAGACGGATCGCCGATTCCAAAGTCGGCGATCGCTGCGCGATCGTACGCGACGTCCAAGGAATTATGAATGTCCAACGCTTCGCGAGACCCTCGCGATTTACCTTCGCGCGCGAGGTTTACTTCCGAATAGTCGCGAGAAATACGAGACGGACGCGGAACCGACTCCGCGATTCACCGCGACGCGTTTCAGTACTGAAAACTTAAATTTGAGATTCGCAATGTCGAGACGCAGCAAACTTCAGAGCGCGAAGGATCAGACGCATATGCGGAATTAAATGTCAATTTGTACGCAATTTTTAGAATGTATGTAAAGTTACGTACAATACGTATTACGTACAATTATAATATAGATTGAAAATAATCGATCGAAATATAATTAATGCGTTACAACCAGTAATATTACCGTGATTTTCAATCTAAAAAACGACGTCGAAATACGGGAACGCGCGGCAGCTGCGTCTCTCCCGTTACCTTCCATTTAGCTTACTGCTTTCAACTTCGGCCGCAATATCTCGGGAGGGCGCTAGCGCACGGTGAAATTATGCGGATCTCTCATAAGCCCAATTTTTTCTGATTTTTCTGATGAAATTTATAACGAACCTGCCATAATCGTCGGACAACTTTGAAACAATTAACATCAGAATGGATAAATTTAATTGGAACTTCGAAGGGTCTGTTGATCAACCTGCTGGTAATTATCTTTCCAATCTACTTCTCTGCAAATAAAACATTTCATCGTCACAAATTTTAGTAAAATTTGTGTAAAAACTGTCCGCTTCATTGCTTTGTCCATTTCACTATTTTTTCAGTTATCTTCATTTTTCATAAAATTTAAAATTTATTTTAACATCGTAAAAAGAATGTTTAACTAAATAAAAATTGAAACACGAAAATTATTTACGTAGCGTCCAATGAGATCGACGCGATGGACGTCGATAGCGTCGATTTCAATAGCGAACTTCGTCAGATTGAGAAAGAGATTAATCGTTACAAGCCGACGCTGAAAAGCTCCCGCGACGAGCTCGAGAACGTAGAGACGGAAATTTGCGACACGAGGCAATTACAACGAAAAGCGCAGTTCGTGTTGAATAACGTGCAGTTGGAGGAAGAGAATCTTCACGAGCATTTTAAGAAGATAAGTCTGAATTACGAAGAATGTAAAGAGAGGTCAAGTGGTGACAAAGATTCGACCGAGACGGTTCGCGTGAGGATGAGCGACCTGGCGGCGCGGAGAAAGGAACTATTGGAAGACCTGGCACGATTGAGAAAAAACGTTAATGATAACGAAAAGAAGCTCGTCCGCGTGAAAGCTATGGTCATAGAACAAGAAGTAAATAGTTTCAACATTCGCCCAATTGATCATGAAAACTTATAATTATATAAAATTTTTTTTGTAGAAAAAAAATGCGATGAATGTTCGAGAACTAAAGGAGATATCTGAGAGCGGTGTATTCATTCCGCCGAATATAAAGAAACAGATAGACGCGGTTCTTACAAATCAGGAATTAAATGAAAGTGACGATGCCATTAATAATACGATGCAGTAAAGTTGTTCGTATGAATATAAAATATTTGTACATTATGTACAAAAACATTTAAAATATCATAAATGTATTTACATAAATAGAATACATATAAAATATTATAATTAATAATTAATATATATATATATATATATATATATACATATAATAAATGTACTTTTCGCGAATCTATTATTTTTCATAGAACTAAATTGTAACATATATCACATTATGTATAGCGTGCTTCCGAGATTCCAACTCGGAACTATTAATTTTCGATCGTTTCGAGACAAGTCGTAAGCTGTTCGCACGTTTTCTCTAACCGCTGCAATATGACTGGCGCGCCATTGAGAATTCTCGTCACTTTGTCATTCACGGCACGTATCCTCGATCTACTTTCCTCGATTGTCCTTATTAGAATTTCGTTCTCCCTTTCCATCTCGTTCACCCGTTTCTCCAATTCCTCGGTCGCCTCTTTGATCTTGTGCGCGTCCAGCGATCTCAGATGTACAGTTACATCCCCTGGTGGACGCCTGCAATCAGACGATGACTCTAAAATAAGAGATTACACTCACGAAACGATTTTTTACCGAATCTACCGACCATGCCTGTTTGTTAGACACTGTGTTTTTCTCTGATAGTTTGGCTATTTTGACCAAGGTTTCTTGCAGACTGCCTTCTTTTAATATGTCTTCTAAATCATCATTCATGCCATCATACAATTCCTTTATCATGGCCCTATGCAGCTTCTGGGCGGTTTTGGGATTCGACTTGAGAACCGTGAGTATCTCGAGAAACTCATTCTCGCTGGAACAAAAAATACGACGAAATAAATTTATTAAACGCAAAATGAATGAATGCTGCGTCACCATACCATATAAGTAGCTCGTAAATGCGTAATAATCGTCATCACGACTTGAAATAAACGCGGCCTTATCTAAGATTGGCGACATCCGGAAATATAATACAACCGCACCGCTGCGTTAGCAGCTTCAATTATTCGCTGCATCTCGTTTCGCAAAAAGGCGCCTTATCGATCTGGACGATACACGTATAAGAAAGAAAACACCTGCCTCTTATTTCGACGGCTTGCCAATGCACAATCGGATGCGCGTTCCCCCGTGCACGATGCATAGTTAGTACGTGACGGCTATCGCCGGGGATTGGATTTTTCTTTGTCCCGTCGCCAGACAAAGAGCGGCGTCGCATCTTCGATCACAGAGGACGGGAATCCGGATGGCTCTAATAGACTTTTTACCGTGCTACAATAAGCATACAATAGCGAGATCCAATCTCCTTACTCAGGTCTCCCGACGTTTTTAAAAATACGCTGGGGCGTATTACGTTTAACTCGCGTAACATTCGCGCCATCGTTCTACCTACATAAAACCCCACCGCGTTACGTTAGATTTACCTTGGGATCCTCGTGTTGTCAGCGGCCAACGTTGTTTCTCGCGTGCTCAATCAGGCCGGGACTGGTGCAATTTGAAATCAATGCTACATATTTGCATTAGTCCAGACCTAACTGAGCGCGCTTTCGTTTCGTTTTTAATCCAGGAGAGATCCATTCGCTCACCTCCTCGCATTTCGAATCACGCGCACAGAATCAAATAAGCGATAGATGTGAAATTGAATTTCATATAAAAGAAATCGTCTCCTACAATTTTGCAGAGATTAGCGTCGAGACTGTTAAAACCGACGATCGTACGAAGACGAATGTGCGATCTGCGGCGTTTGAGTGCCTCCTACAGAATACGTACGCACTCGTGCGTGCGTGCACGATCCCCGCGACACGCGGCACACGAATGACCGCCCCCGCGCCGGTCACCGGTGGCAGGAGGCCTTTGTTTCCCCGAACGCTTCGTGGAATTCCTCGAAGGTCGACTGGTGCGCATGGTGGATTCGCGCGATGGAGGCCTTCCTGGAAGTGACGGCGGGAGGGATCGCCGATTCAGCGGATCGTTCACGAGGGCCCCGACGACGATCGCGGCACGAATTCGACGCGGACGTATGACGGCCACGTGAACGAACCGGCGGGAATTAACATGCGAACCGCGGAGGCCAATGACATCGAGTAACACCGAGTGGCGTTTAGGTCATTGACGATGCCGATCCCTTCCACGCACGCCGCTTTTCTCATCTTGACGCTCCGCTCGATAAATCACGAATTGGCTGCTCGTAAAAAACGGTCTGGTGGGCCATAGAGTTATCTTGCAAGATGATCTTTCGTATTTAATTATCTAAAACAGTTTTGGATTTTAGATATTACTAATGCATGACTTCTACATGCTTTCAGCACAATTTTAATTAGACAAGATATTTCTTTAAAAAATGTAAAAGTATAATTATTTCATTCATGTTGTATGTGTACCAGTTCATGTTCATCAATTGAAATACATAAAGAATTCGTTATGGAATAGACTCGAGAGCGTTTCAACATTTTTTATTTATTCTATTTTTATATTTATTCTAATTTATTCTGATAATCAAATAAAATAATTAAAATTATTTTAATTTTAGATAAAGAAATTACAATCATTTCTTCAATAACATGATCTTCGCTAAAGAAGGAAAGTGTTAGGCACAATTGAACATCCTGAAGACTGTAAACCAAACGTTCGGATCAGAGATCTTCTCGACCACGTGACGCACTTGACACACTTCTGATAGCGGTACTGTTATTGCGTGAGCGTATACGTGAGTTTTGCGCACAGCCAGACGCTGAAGTTAGAAAGATGTAGAGACGAGATCTTTCTTCTCGGCTAAGTTTAACATTTAATTACTCGCGCTTAATTTCCCTCCATAAATTGCTTGTGTAGAGTCTTTTCGACGGAAGTATATTTACAAGAAATTAACATAAATTATATGACTTAGATTCATGAGGACCTTTTTTTTCCTCAGATAACGCCAAGTTTAAACTCTAATATAAAATCACTACATGTAATTATACAAATTAAAAAACAGAGTCTCCCTAAGGCCTCCGTCGCCAGTAATAAGTAATTACAGGTTAACTTTTAACGACCGGTTTTCTTCCATGAGAAAAACACTTTATTTTAATGAATTGATTAAATATTTTTTTACAAAATTCAAAAATAAACCAAATGCTCCAATTTGTTAAAGAGCTATCAGTCCCTAAAAAATTAATAAAAAAAAACGTCAAATAACAACAAATCAAGAAATGAGGGAAAAACTGCTAGTAGGTCTTTGCGATATTTTTCTTTTTTTAAAATAAACAATAAACGTTCGGCGAGATTGCCAGAAGTGACGATGACGTGAGTTCCCCTCGGTTCGGCTTATCTGCGGTTCTAATCAGTCAGAAAAAAAAACGCGCGAGGGACAAAGAGGTTAAGTTGAGCGCGCGAAAGGAAACGTGCGCGCGTTCGCACCTGTCAGGCCAACATCACTCACCTCACGGATTCGGCTATGTTTTTCAGGCTGTTGGAGACAGCGATCTGGAAGAGTCGAGCGTTGTTCGAGCAGTCCGCGTCCTCGTCCTCCGCCATTTCCCGCCAATCCTTCTCGTTCGCGCGGGAGACGACGAGCCACGGCGAGGTGCCGACGACGCCTTGGAATAACGGTTCCCGCGAACCGTCGTTGTACTCTACGCGTCTCGACAGGATTTGAATCACTCCGCTGGACTGGCGTCATCGGAGTTCCGCGCGCAACGTGAAGATGGCGCTTGAAACGCGTCGCTGCGCGCGTGCCGCCAGCTTCACGGGGTTGCAAAATCGAAAGAAGACACTCGAATGATATTTTTGTTCGTTTCATATCGATTCGCGCAAGGCTGCGTCCCAATATTTGTCACTAGTATTGAAAATCTATCGTGCACGTGACATGTGCTAGAAATTTTCAGCATTGAACAATAAATGCTTTAAAAGGCGATTTTTGGCGAACCCTTGGTTCATGTACCAAGGTTGATATTGGGGCGGAGCTTGTTTCGGTACATGTACCACTACCATGTACCACTGCTTACGCTGAAATGGATTGGTTCTTTTCTATTTACTACATACCAGAG
>VBVR01002066.1:0-25216 GCA_011638315.1 Tetramorium parvispinum
TATATATATATATATATATATATATATAGTGTATATATGTATCTTGATCAAGACTGTTGACCTTAATGTCGTCGCGATTTTTTGCAGGATTGCTGGGCTCATATACGTAGAGACAGTGGCGCGTCTACGCAACATTCTACAGAGAAAGACCGATCGAGGAAAAGCAGCTATGTCAGTGGAACACCGCCGTCTGTTGTGAGACACTACAGCCCAGATTCTGAAAGTAGCAATAGTCAAACGGACTACAGCCCGACCTGTAATTCAAGGTATTCAGATATCCTTCGCTTTTAATTACCTGAAATACTTGTAAACGAAGATTCAGAACGCCTATCGTCCACCTGAAGAAAATTAACAGCAACAATGTTTTATAATTTTATTTTTAATTTTATAATTTGATTGTGACTTTAGGTTCTCCGATGGTTGGAAGGAAGGTCGCGGTCGACCAATCTTGCGATCGAAATCAGACATCAGTGATCGATACTGGCGCCAGGATAACGGCCGCTCCAGTAAAGTATCCTCGCGCCCGCCGCGATCGATGACTCAGCTCGAAAATTTCTTCGACCGTTTAGGACTGGACTCGGATAATTATCAGCGTATAACAGAACCTGACTCCAAGTCGTCGTCGCCCGTATTCTTCGACAGCGTCAGTTCCGTGGATTCGGCGTTGGGTCTCTACTCCTGGGTCGGCACTAATCAGACGAACCAGGGTAGTCAGTGGCAAAACAATTGCAGCATCGGCATGGGTAATGACGAGTGTAACCAAAGGGTAAACGATCCACCGAGTATCGTCGAGCGAAACGCACGTATTATCAAATGGCTTTGCCAATGCCGCAAAGTGCAGTTAGGATACAGTTAAACAACGAGTTTCTCAGCGTGACTAAATCTCAGACTAAATCCTTCATTTTCAATGACAAAACATTCAAATCAACGATGTGGTAGTGTTTTCCATTCTACAATACAAATGATATATCAGACACTCCGCAGAAATTCCGAATTTATATGTTTTCTCATAAATGTGGAATTGATTGTCGCCTTTCTCCTGTTCCTTTTTACAACTATAATATTTAATCATTTAAGGATTTTTATTAATCCTTGTATTAGTAGCTGTTCGTACAATTAACATCGTTTTAATTTATTACGATAACAATAGACAAATCTGTGCCATTTTATAATCACTTGTTATGGTTCTATACGGTTCTGTGCCTTTCATTGTTGTTACGTATTCAGGGTAAAGAAATGTATTTAAAAACGTCTTCAAAAACGTATTTACGTGATATTGTGTTAATTTGTATATTGAAATTTATATAGATAATTTTGATGTCTAACATTTGTGAAGGCACACATATTAAAATTTGCTTATATTTAATATTATTCTCAGATAAATCTGTTATTATATTTTAATATCATTAATTTTGTAATAAGTCTACGATATGTTGCGCGAATATTTTTCCTATTTAGCAAAGCAATACTAGATTATTACAAAGCATTAGTAAATCGTACGTAAGGAACATGGAATTTATTACATTTTGATGTAAAGTTGTATAAATTTAGCGATGAGTGTTTCTCGTTTTCGATCTTGAGAATGATTAGTTGATTTGTAGTGAGAAAGTACTCAGACGAAAGATATTTACCTCGACTTTATGAAAACTTATAGATCTAATTTCATAAAAAAATAATTAACAAATGTTGCCTTTACTCTTGTTGGTTTCTAAAAACCACATATATTTAAAGTGAAATAAGCGTTCAATTGATGTTAATATTCGACGAAATTTAGAAGGTGATCGATGAGTTACAAATAGCTTGGTGTTAAATGATAGACGAAAATATGATTCCAATTTTGTAGTTTAGTAGGAATTGATGTGATTTACATTAATACTGTATAAAGTGAAAAAAGACGCTCATTTTATCACCATTCTATTTTAATAATAATCTACAAAGGTTCGCTCTAGCTTCATTACATTAGCCTTTACGCTCATCAATTTTTCTTTTAATATCATACAACGTAAATCATACAACGTAAAATCATACAAAACAAATATAGTAAATATATTTTCTAAATTTACTTGAAACTGATCTGATGATACGCTATATTTACAAAGACTGCGTGAACTCTATTACAAATGACATTAGCTTAATATGAATCTTAACGCACCTTGAATTTATTTTTCTTTCATCAGTTATTGCACAGAGATTTATTTGTCGTACTTACGAGGAAATATGTAATATAGAAACTTTGGTGCATTTTGATAAAAATGATTAATTTAATGATTTGATTATATGCTAATCAGTGTTTCATATTTTCTATTCCAAGAGAGAATCGCATATTTTAATAATAAATTAATTATGTGGCATTTGTACTTATAGTTTATTTAATTTTCAATATTTTTATATCGTATATTTAATTTCAATTAATATGTGACAATGCAAATTTTTTTTTATAAAGTATGATATTTCTCATTTTGACGCACATGTATTCAATCTTTTTTTGATGGAATAGAAACGTATCGAAATATAAAATATTAATAGAGAATCGATCTTCGTTTTATGAAGTTTCGTATTGTAATTTTCATTTTCTGAATTGAATGTCAAAATCAAACTATCAAATAATGTTCTCTTGCTCTCCCATTACTACGTGATATTTACTATATGAATGAGAAAGAAAATGGAAGACAGAGTAGTTATTCAAATAGCACATTTGCATGTGTAACTATTAAAATAAAGATTGAGAAAAATTTGCAATCGGAAAAACGTTTGAGCCTTAATAACTTTTATAAAACGGAGACTCGACTGTATAGTTTACAAATAAGAAGATTCTCTATTATCTAATCTCTTATTTTTTTATGAAAAAACGCTTCTATTTTTACTGTGCGATAACATGATCTTCATCCGCATAATTCATAATTGTAGAATTTACTTACTGGCTTTTCTTCTCTGACTATTTAATTTCTCCCTACTCTATGGCAATCAAATGGTAGTATAAGAAACTTTGGATGTTCACGACACTTATGTGATTCATATATTCTTATAACACGCGATTTTTGTGTAATATAAAATATAGTTATTCTCGAACTTCTCTAATTTCAAATGGTATAGATGTTTTAAATGTGTAATCGACAATTTTTGCGTAACTAAAAATATGATACAGCATTTAAAAGTAGAAAGAGAAGAGTTGATACCATTATCTATATATCAAGCCTTGTATTCTTTTCGAGCGAGTTTAAAGCAAATTTGAAGAATCCTTAGGGTGTCTCAGGCATTCTCTGTCGGACTGCAATTGTTAGAGGCCAAATTAAAAATCTAAGTAGATTTGCTTTGCTATCGACGCCTGTTAATAATTTTACAATTAAGTGACTAAAAAAATTATAGAATTTTGGCGATTAAGTTTCAAATTTTCGATTCTTAGTCGCCAAAATATTGCATGTTAAAGATTAAGAAATGGCATCGAGTTAACTTCAAAGTTGCCAAAGAATCGAAAATGGACAGTAAATTCGCAGTGCCCGAGACACTATGTATAAGGTATTAGATATATATTGGCATAATAGTAGTAATAACTAGCGTTTGCTATACTTACAATCTTCGACGAGAATATATAAAGAATTTATAAAGTTTATAATTGCTGCTATAGTAGTCAATTGTAAAGCGTTATAGCACAAAATTAGACATGCGATTAAAATATGTACTTGTAATATACACACACATATGTATAAACATACATAATATATATTTTATATATAATATATAATTATTAAATATATATTATACATAAATATATATTATACAGAGGGTCCCAAAAAGATCGCACACCCTTACAATGATTCCCATTCCCATTCCCATTTAAAAACTATTATAGTCTCGACATTTTCGCATAAGAGTTTTTGACTTGGAATTTTCCGCAGAATTTGTTATTGTAAGGACGTGCGATCTTTTTGGAACACCCTGTATATAAATATATAATATATAATACAATATATTATATATATATATTGTGTGTTATAATACATGTATGTATAACATTTCCTAAATTTTTTCGAAGTCATACGATATTATTTTTCATGATAGAAGAGATATTTAGACGTAGCATCATGCTGTGCATTTGTATACACTTTAGAATTAACATTATGAAGCTGAAATATTGGAATTGAGGTCACGCAGAGAGTGACACTGTGAGAATTAAAGTTAGATTAATTAGAATTAGTTTCTGTATTGACTTGCATAATAAGTTCCACAATATGCCTGCTTCATAAGTCGTTATTATTTTAAATTTTACGCAGAATATTTAAGAACAATAAAGTGTACAACTAAATTTCGCTTAGCGTCAGCGCGTAATTTAGCGTTATAATATACTAAATGAGTAAATATTTATACAATTGTTATACAATACAATTGTAATATTGCATTATGTATTAAGTAATCGATTGAAAAAAGGAAGTACAGTTCTCTTTGTATATTTTTTCAATGTTTATGACGACGCGTGTCTTATATAAAGATTAGTCATCTTATTTTACAATACTTCTTAGGTAGTATTCTGCTTTGTTATTTATAGAATATATTTTACGAGTTGTTGCAGCTTTTCACGATTTTCATTTCCAATATCTGTGAAGAATCTCGGAAAATAAGAATATCAAAACAAATATACTTTATAATTACAGGAGAAAATTAAGTAATAATTGAAGGAATTTGTATCAGAGATGAAATATTTAAATTCTGCGATTATCTTGATTTTTTTAGAAATATTTGTTACATATTCGATGTTCAGACAAATTATTATGAAAATGTGTTACATATTACTGTAGAAATTATTTTACATTTTCGTCATATACAGAGAGGCTTAAGTATTTTTTATATGTGTAAGAACAGGATGAATTGAAGCTCTTTTTATAAAAGAGATAAGAATGCGCACTTTACATTGTGAAATTTCAATATATCTATATAACATTTTTTGTGATGCATAATATTTAATATTGTTAAATCCGTAAATTTTTAATTGCTTTTATAATCTAGTCATGTAGAACAAAATATGTTAAAAAAAAATTAAGATAATATTATTAAATTCCTTCTATATATCACCAAGTCTTTCATTTATCCTCCAGCAAACATTTCCTGTAACAAGTTATGCGAAATTCTGAGGTAAACAATATCGTTATTTTTTATTTTTTAATATTAAACATATATAATATATATTCTTGGTAATATTAATTTTCATCTTAAATCTTTGTTAAAATCTTATCAAAAGTAATAGCTTCCGACATATGAACATATCTGATACCGATAATAGATTCCGATATATGAACTCAAAACGATCTTAAAGATAAGATCAGACTATGAATACTGCCTATTAATATTAAAATATGGGCTGCTGTGCGCCAATATAAATATTTAAAAACTACATAAATATCTTATAAATAAATATTTTATCGCTCGCACGCACGCAGTGAGAGAGAGAGAGAGAGAGAGAGAGAGAGAGAGAGAGAGAGAGCGAGAGAGTTAGGCAATTAAGATATTTATTCGATATGAAAAATAGTGCACACACACACACACACACACACAGCGCACGCACGAACACATTAAGAGAGAAAAGATTAGACAATTAATTAATTCGGTTTGGCGGCGCCAAGTATTTTGAAAAAAAATTTATTTGTATTCAAATAATTATGTGTTAAAATTATTATTTTTCATACCGAATAAATATCTTAATTGCCTAACTCTCTCTCTCTCTCTCTCTCTCACTGCGTGCGTGCGTGCGATAAAATATTTATTTATAAGATATTTATGTAGTTTTTAAATATTTATATTGGCGCACAGCAGCCTTATATTGGCACACAGCAGGCTTATATTGGCGCACAGCAGCCCATATTTTAATATCAATAGGCAGTATTCATAGTCTGATCTTATCTTTAAGATCGATTTATCGTTTTGAGTTCATCTTCAAATGCTTCGCAATCAATGAAATAATTAGTTTTTGAAGATAAACTTAAGACAATTTAATATATAAGATCAGACTATAAACACTGACCAAAGACCTACTAGTGAAAAAATAAGTGTTTTAGTTTATGAAACTATCCATTTTGATAGTTAGCGCACTTTCTTGATATCACATTTTTTGTAGATAAAATAAATTTGAACAAAAGTTCTTTTTTTAGGCCTAGTTTTGTAGAAGAGTTCTTTTTTTAGGTGTAATTTTTTAGGGGTTTTTTGAGCGCGTAACTTGGCGCGTTTTTTTACCTTTTTTTGAAAAGGTAATTTTGTTACGATTAAGACATCGGAAGATACAATTGGCCAGAGGATTAGCGTCGGCACACTAGCAAAATTCCAAGAATTCGAGATTTTGAATCGTGAAAAATCTAAATTCCCAAAAATCGACAAATTATCAGAGAATATAATTGATAAGGAGGTGTCATTGAAAATTCTAAGAATTTTCTTAATTTCCAAGAATTCGGAATTTCAGCTCGTGAAAACATGATTTCATGAAAATCGGTAAATTATCAAGAGAATATAATTGACAAAGAGGTGGCATCAATTAAAATTCTAGGAATTTTTTTGGTAAATTCTAAGAAACGATGCGGAGAATTTCTATCATTTTGAACTCGATATTTTGAGACGCGAAAACGCTGATGACGCTCGCCGGCAATATGGCGCTATAGAAAATGAATAAATTCGCTCTCTAGAGAGCGCATATGGTTCATGGTCACGTTGTGCGTCCGCGGCAGCAGAGTCCGCACTGTCATTGTATGTTAGTAGACGTCGGTAGTGATGTGGAACTTTGTAAAGTGGGAAATATGACGAAAATAAAGCCGTTTATAAATGCGTCGTTTCTGCGTGTCGCGACCATTCTCTGCGTAATACCACAATGCCTAGCCGCCTTGTCGGACAAACAATTATGTTACGACCCCAAATGTTCAGGTAATTGAAGCCATACTTCAGCTGCGAATCCCATAACACACTTTCTTACCACACGGCCGCATTATTAATCATTGCGTTGCTTTCCGTTATTTAGAACCCATTTCGCTGGCCAGGACTACACTCGCTTACAGATCAAATGATCGTGAGGTGATGTCATTTAGTAGCAACGCAGAGGTTGTAGTTTACAGTAGAGGTGCTGGAAAACGGACGGATTTATGGGGTGTAAAGGTATAATTCATTATCTTTTTTACACTGAATGTTATTGACGTAATATATTTTTTGTTGTTATTCATATTTGTTGTTATTCATATTTTTGAAGACTAACTTTCTGTCAAATAGATACAAACTGATATCCCTCGATACCATGAAGGATATGCTTTCTCCATGTACCGATCTCTGTTCCAGATAAACGGCAAGCGTGGTTTCGCACCCAAATCATTCTTAAGCGAATACAAAGTTCTAAAACATGATTTGTCGTACGAAGTGCCTGTTTATAAGTATAACGATAAAGCTAACAAAGTTCAACCTGAGAAACTCGAGCCGTCGGAGAATGGGAATAGCGAATCGCCTGCTTTGTTGAAAGATGAATTGTCTCGGGATGATAATGAAACTCCAGGGAAGTCTACAGATAAAAGTACTATAGAAGAATCTCATGCGATCAATGCAGATAGTGTATTATCTTCTTACGAAGTGATAGATGGTACCACGGTTTATTTAGAGAATCCACCATCTGTGCAACCCAGTTTCGTATATAACGTTGCGCATGCTACTGCATTACCGAATGAACAAGCTTCAGTGGCTTCTGATTCTGAAATAGACAAAAAATTATCATTCAACGAGAATACCGACAAATTCACCGACAACAAAGAATCACAATCGGGCACGGGCGATGTCAGCAGTAAACTTGAAGGAATTCAGCCGATAGACACTCATAAACAAACTGGCTCGGACGTACCGCAAGAGAATCCAGAAGCAATAAGCAATTCAACCTTAGACACAGAAGATTCAGCACTCAATGGGAGTAGTAAATCCGAGGAAGAGTTATTAAAAAATGTAGAACATGCAAAAGAATCGGACAGTAGTACCGAGGAGAATATAAAGGATAATGAGAAAGAGGAAGTTATTGAGCCAGTCGAAAGTGATGGTATATTTGCTTCCATTACGAAAACGTTTAAAATTTTATCTAACTCGGAAGAAACTGTAACAACGGAGAGCACCACTACTCAAAGCGATGACGCAGCTGTTCCTGAAAGCACTGTTGATAGCAATTTGCAATCAGAGGAACAAGTTTCGGAAGATATTGGAGTTAAGGAAGCTGTAACTGAGAAAATTCTTCCCTCTACTGAAACAAAATTAGAATCAAGTATAGACCAAAGTGTTGTAGATAAAGAAAAGATAGAAACTCAGCAAAAAATTGTAGATGAGAATAAAAATGAAAGTGCAATAATTTCAAATGAAAAGATAAAAGAAGTTCCCACGATTATTTTGGAAAATACTACATCTCCTAGTGACGTGCCTTTATCAAATAATTTTGTACATGAAAATACTGATACGCCTGCCAAAGAATTGCAAACAGCACCTTCGATTTCAGCGGAAGATAGTTCCGCTTCTGCAAAAGCCGACGTTGATAGTCATGAAAATATTCAAGTACAGGAAACAAGTAAGGCAGAGAATGTTACGGAAGATGTAAGGACCGACGGTGCAATTATTTCTGATAAAAAAGACTCAGCGAAGACTCAACAGTCTAATTTGCAAGAAACTGTAACTACAGAAATTCCTGCTATTAAAAGCAGCGACGATATTGAGACAAAGTTACCAGAAAGTGGAGAAAAATATTTAGAAAATATAAAGAAAGAAACAAATGACCAAGCTGATAAAGCTGTAATTGCTGAAAATTTAAAAACTATTGAATCACCTGAAATAACAGAAAATATCGCAACAGAATCACCCCTCGAGAGTCATTCTGTTGAAAATATAACAATTGCAGAGGAGACTTTGACTCATAGCGCTGCAAATATTCATTTTAATGAAGAATCAATTGTACATAGTAGTGTAAATAAAAATGAAAACTTAGTCAATGATACTAGCTCTGATGTTCCTATAGAATCTAATGAATTCTCAAACAGCGTTCTTGGGCCGGAGCAATCTATAGATTCTAGTCAAGAAAATATGATCTCAGAGCAAAAAATGACTTTAAACAAAGAGAAACCAGATTTATTAAGCATTAAAAATGATTTAGAACATCAAGATAGTAAGTTATTAATTAATTAATAATATAGAAAAATTTTCATATGACATATGTTACACATATATATATAATATTAATATATTTTGATATTGGATATATCTAAACTTAGATGCTTTATATGTGTTTAGATGAAAGTCAAGTCGTGAAGGGAAAAGAAACCTTACCTGAATATGGTGATCACATAAGCAATGAGGATAAGGTTTTGAATGAAAATAGGGATGGGGATAATAGCTTGGAAAAGCCAGAATCCACATCTGTACCAGGCGAAGTAGAGGGTAATTATTTTATTATAATATTTAATGATACTTTTAAAAGTTCTTTAAAAATATAACCATATTTTTACATAATAATTGTAGATGAAACTTGTATGCATGGTGACGAATGCGAGAGATTAAATAAATTTCTGAACCAAGTAAGTTCTTCAATTTTTATATAATCATTGATGTATTTTATTATAATGTACATTATAACATAGTATAACAATTTTTTCTTTGCAATAGAAGGAAGAATTTGAAAATAAAGAGTATAATTTGATGGATATGACAAGATTGGATCATAATTATTGGAAAACACTGATGTGTTTATGTATAACAGCCTTTACCATACTCGTATTCACTCTTGGATATTATTACCTCGAGGTAAAAATATCTTGATATTTAAAGTGTTCAGAACCAAATTAAATCAAATCCATAATTTAAGTTCGTTCTAAATATCGCATTTAAAATAACTTTATTATGGTTTACTTCTGTTGATGTCATGATATCATATAAAGTATCATCATGCAAAGTATTTAAGTAACATCATTCAATAAAGCTTATTTGTAAATACGCTTGTTTCCAGAATACAAGAAGAGATGGACAACTTATCGAAAGAATTAATAAACTCGAGAAAGACTTGTTAATCTCAACAGAAGAATGCAAAGTATTCAGTGAGAATTTAAAATCTACGAAAGATAAGGTAAGCAGTGTACACGGACAAACTGACTTTTCATTACTTCGACACGTTTTCTTTTTCCATTATTAAAATTTATGTATACTAAAACTTAAATATTTTAGTTGCATTGCATAGAAGATGAATCATTTGGTTCTAACGAAATGGTTGTATCGCTAAAAGCTGATTTAGAAATGTCACAGGTATATGCACAAATATTTTTTGTTTTTTCGTTATATCTATACGAATTGAAAATTGCACATTTTTTATCGGTATTTTTTTTGTCGTAGAACACAAAGATAGAATTGGAGGAACAAGTGTCTATGTTGGAGAAAGATTTAGAAAATGCAACGGAAGCTGGATTAGAACTCGAGCGTATGCTAAGGGAAGTTCTGTCGTCAAACAATGAAGTTAATCCACTAGCTCAATCAGTGGAAGATCTACAAGCACGATTAGATGCTCAACAAGCCGCGAATGAATCTTTAACGAATGCATTGAATCTTAAGGCTCAAGAAGTAAGAGAACAATTACAATATTGTATATAATATTATAGATTCTTTTGAAGAAACACTATTTCTTTTATTTCTATGAAACGATTTAAATTTAATAAACGTAAGAATAATATTTATACAAATACGATAGATATTTTGAAAAGTGATATTTATACTAGCATATTTATATTATTTATATTAACGTTTCATTTTCTGCTATTTATTTATAATCTTGGCTATTTTAACAAAATAATTTATATGTTAATATATGACGAATTTATTACAGATTGAGACTTTATCAGCAAATTTTGCCTCAGCTAAGAAGCAATGCGATGAATTTGAAATAGAATATTTGCAAACACAGGAAGAATTGACGACTCAGAAAAATCTTAAAAATAACATAGAACAAACGCTAAAAGATAAAATACATAGTTTGGAAGAACAAGTAGAGGAAGTAAGTTCGTAATTATATACATTAATCGAAATTAATATACAGAAATTGAAATATGTTTAATAATTGATAGATATTTAATATAATTATTATATTTTTTTCCTAGCTCTCTGCTGAGAAGTCATCATTGTATAAAGAATTGAGAGGTAAAGAACTAGAAGTGAAAGAGCAATTGGAAATTATCAGTCAAGTCAAGTCAAATAACTTGGACTTGGAAAAGTTATACGACGTATCTCATGTTAAAATTGAGGCAGTACAATTGCGTGAGGAGAGAGACGAATTAAAGATGCGATTAAATGATGTTGAAGGTGCTCATCAGTTATTAGAAGGTACTTTTTTTTTAAAGATATTTAAATTTTCATCTGTGAATGCTTAAAATTTCATATTGTGATCGACATATTTTAATCTAAATCTTGTTAATAATACTTTTGTATCGCAGAACATATGAAACTTGTTAAGGAAGAGATAATTGCACTGAGCGAGCAGTGTAAAATGGCTGAAAAAGAAAAGAAAGATGCAGAAACACGACTTGAGGTTTTATCAAAGTTCTTCCAAGAAAAAGAAACCGAACGCCAAAAGTAAGTGACGATTGCTTTTAGAATTTTACATTTAAGAGTTGTACTAAACTATTAACACTATTATCATTTTAGGGAAGAGACCATTTGGTTACAGAAACAAGGAGAAGTTGTCTCGACGGTCGAAAGGCTACATACAATGCAAAATGAAATTCAAAACTACAAGTAAGCATGACTGTGCCATTTGATATAACATTTATGTCCAAGGAAAATTTAATTTATGAAAATTATGCTATTTAGAGCAAATTAGATATCTTTGTGCGCATCGTCACGATTACAAGAATTTATTTAACAAGTTAATGCGTTGCAATTAGTTCATTACAGAAAATTGAATTTCAGGCAACAAATAGAGATGTCGAAACGGGAGATTGTGGATCAGGAAAGGGAATACAAAAATCAAATATCCGCTCTGGAAACGAAAGCACATGAGCAATGGGTATGTGTAGCATATATGAGAAGAATATGATCTATGCTACTAAGAAGTACTTATATAAAATTTCATTTATTTCAAGGTTGCTGCCCGTCAAAATGAGCGTCGTTTAGAAGAATCGAAAGCTGAAGCTGGCCAGTTACGTAATCGCCTTACACTTGTAGAGAAAAATTTAAATGACACCGATCCCGAAGCAAAGCTACATCGTAAGTATTCCTGTTACGATATAATATTTATTACACCTGTGTATTTAGCAAAGAATCCGATAGCGAAATGATTAAGTACACACAATGATAAGTACAAATGATTAAGTTTTAGCTTGAATCAGATTTTATCGTTGATTGTTACATTAACTTTTTCCATATAGAAATGTATTCATCTTTTGTAGACAAATAATGATTATTGTAAAGATCTTGTAGAAATTGAAGCGTGTAGTAACATTACGATCCGTAGAATAATTAAATTTCTTAGAAATAATTAAATCTATATAGCAATATTATATTCAAGATAATAAGCTTTGTTCATCTATAGACGGTGGATCGCAAAATATCGCACGACGGAACTATAAACCTTTCGATTGTCTATTTTCTTAAACTGATTTCCAAACACAGGCCTGGAAGCGAATGGCGAAACAGCGACTTCCCCGTCACTGTTCTTAGGAGCAGAATCGTCCAATTCGCCCGTAATGTTTAGTGGTTCCTCGGGAGTTCCGCCACCTCCGCCACCCTCCTATCTGCCTTTCCCGCCGCCGTATCTGCCACCGTTGCCGCACGCCGCTGCTTCTGGTCTACCTCCGTACGATATCAGTCAACGTCCTCCGCCTCTCGGCGGCAGATTGTCGTCACCTCCACCGATGTTGCCGCCGTCGGCGTTACATCGTCCCCCGGTTTCCGGAGGTAGATACGAGAACGCCGGTTCTCCACCACCACTCATGTCTCCGCCGCATTTACTTCCACCGTTCGATCATAGATCGCCACCACTTCCTCCGTACGGTGGTGATCATATCCTGCCCCTTCCTCCACCCGGCTCGATATTGCCTCCACCCCTCGGGGCGACGCATCCATGGGGTGAAGAATCACTGCCGCACCCGCGTAATTCTGGTTTTCATCCTCATCAACGAGAGCAACGTGCGCGCAATCATAAAGGTTTGTGAAAACGATATGACACACAGCGACGACACGCATTTCACCGGCATGCCACATAGCGTCAATCTGTTAGATCCGCCTGATGTTTTCCGCTCTTTTGGGAAGTTTGTTGTATTTTTGTTATTATTACTGTCATCTGCCTTTTTACTTTTGTGCATGCAAGGACGCAAACGTTTCTCTAAAGTGAGACAGTTTTGGAGTACTATGGAAGGAAATAATCTCAAATAGATGTCAGGTTAAGGAGTATATTAATAAATGATTTTAATTTATGCTAACGGCACGATGTACTTTTAATTTTTTAACATATTTTTAGTATTTTTTATTTTAAATCATTTTTATTTTTATCGTTATTAAAAAGCTATCTCTTTTTGTAAATTTTAAATTTTAAAAAATCCTGAATTTTCCTATTTCCTTTAATATATTTTAGTAAAATTTATATTTTTTTATTACCGTTCTGCATTCTAAACTGTAGTATTTATCTTTTTATTTGCGTGTATCGGAACAATTAAGGAACATATTGAAAGGTATATTTTATTAAATTATGTATTATCTTTTTTTTAGGTTCCTTACATTCTTCGGGAGAATCATTGGATAAGGCACATCATGGGAAAGTCTAAGTTTTCTATCTTGTTATTCAATACACTTGTACAAAGGCCAAATCATCACTGTATCAGTGAGCGTTCTCATTGTATAACACTTATAAATAAATATGTGATGATGAAAATTTTATGTCAAATATTACTAAAAGAAACGTATTATGTAGGAGTTTATTAAACAATGATTTGTCAATGTTGTTATATCTGTGATTATTATATAATAGATTGTTTCCTATTACTTTCATTAAAAATAATTTTTAATCAGTTATCTGACAAATTAATATTTTTTTATTTTATGATTCTGGATGACACGTATAACAAGTTATTTGTAAAGATTGATAAAAATATTTGTACAACTTGATTGTATTATAAAAATGAAAGAAACATTGCAAACTGTAATTAGGGATGCGGTCGACTTGGCGCTACACATGCTTCGAAGCATTTGTAGCGTGAAGTCGACCGCACCCAAACTTTATACATTTCAGATAATATATTTTATCAGTATACTTTTTAGATATCAAATGTTTATTTCGTATCAGATAAAATATTGTAATAAAGTTCTTATAATCGATGTAGATTATAAAAAATATAATTGTTATATATGGTTTTAAAAGTCGAAATAAATTGTAATTTATATTATGATAGGCTGTGTTATCAATTATTGCGGATTTACATATATATTATATATAATCATATATTTTTTATTAAAATAAAATAAATTAGATGTCTTTTCTTCTTTCTGTCAAACCAAAATAAAATGTTAAAAACATATAATCAATTTATGATATAAATCTTTTTATTTTCGATGCTCGTGTTCTTATAAAACGCAATTCGTAAAATTTATTTGTAAAATCGTTCGTCCCAAAAAATGAAAATTATGCATTTATTATCTATAGAAATATTTCCTTTTTACATTTTATATTCAGCGAAATGCGAGATATACAAGTAATATAATATTTAAATGTACTTACAATATTCACAATTCGAGGAAAGGGTGAGGAATGCGCGCAATAGCCTTTCATTTTAGCCTGTATGTATGTCGCAGATTTGTAAAAACCGTTTTGTCTCTCTGTTTCTTATATCACAAATAGTGGATATGGATGATACGGTGTAATGATATAAATTACAATTATCAATAATGTTATGCTAAGAACACTACGAAAAATATAAAGAAAAATATCAGGACCGCAAATATCTTTATCATTAGCCACCTATTGTTTGTCACAGACTGAAAGTACTTCAGTATCTCAGTGTGTGCAGCTTCCACATTTAGCTCAGTATCTTCTATATTGCTATCTATCCTGTAAATTGATTATATTTAAGAATTGTTATACTTGTGAAGTTTCTTCGTTTTCTTTTAGAAACATTAAATCACATTTTTTTCTTACCTTTCAACCATTTCTTCTTGTTCCTTAACCATATGCGCTAATTGCTGGAAAATACCCCCTAACTCAACTATAGTAGATTCTATGTTTTGCATAGTTTCGGCTCTCGATTGCATGTACGCATCCTTGAAGAAACAAAGACATGTACTCGCTATTATATTAAATTACTCCACATTTGCCACTACCACTTACAGTATCATCTTGTATAAATTGTTGTTGTAACTGCTGATTCATCGCAGGTTCAAGATCTATCGCTACTGAACTATTAGAGATTTCTTCTTGTAGCAACAAAGAACCTTGTCTCCCAGAAACAACACTTGGGGGGAGCTGAGTGGACAGAGATCCTTGGGTGAATTGCTGTCTCCTACTTTGCTCTTCTCTCATGTTCTGCATCAAATAATTTATATATTATAATTTCTTAATGTGTCTCATAATACTTGTATCACATTTCTGTTGTTAATGTCAACTCAATTTGTTATCTAACAATATTACTAACAAAGAGAAAAAATATTAAATAAAACATGCAATTTATCAATATACAAGTGTTATTTTTAAAATTGCAGGAATTGATGCTATACTGAAATCGTCTACAACTTTTTGACAGATGTAAGACTATGTTGTTTTTTATTTTAGATTATACGTACCTCAGAGCGAACTTCCAAGACACTTTTGAAATGATTAGACATATTAGCTAGCTTTGATTGCAATGCCATCACAATCGAGGAAGAATGCGAGGCAATGTGATGACTCTGGGAAGAGTAGCTTTCTCTCTGGAATTTTCCGAGCTCTTGCAGTTTCCCGATTTGCATATTCAGGCTTTTTAGATCCGTTTTTATAATATTTGTAAGTTCTTCAATCTCCATTTGTCTGTCGTTAAATATGGACTTTTTCTTGGCCACTGCAATATACGACATTAGTTATTACAGGATACTTAACATTTCTGGAATAGCTAATTTATATCGTTTTCATATGTCCCTGTTACGTTTATTCGTTACACATATATATTATATAATAAAATCTGAGACAGTAAAAATTGACGGTAACTGCCGATGATAATCTAAAGCTTGTTTCTGACAAAAATGAGTCTGTAGCTTCTCGATAGTTTCAGGACTCGAGGCCCAAGTAACATTTATATGTTAACTGTCACACAAATCCGCGCCCGAGAAACCGAGCGCAATCTCTCTCGCGACAAAGGGGTATTCCCGCTACTCGCAGTATCTCTACCCGGACGTGCAACATATTGCAAAACGCCCGGGCTGCGCCTGCAGCCGACTCTTACATAGTGCAAGCTTCTCCAGCTTGGTGTACGTGCTGGCGATGTTCTTGCCGATGTTCTTCGCTATCATCATGAAGTTGGAGTAGGTCTGTATCTGGCGTGCACGGCGAGGATTTTGCAGGTTCGCGGCGGTACGCGCGACCGTCCTGCTCTGCATGGAGCGGATCGCGTTGGCGAACTCGTTGGTCCGGTCGCGAGATGTCATCGTTATTGTCGTCGTCGTCGTCGCCGTCGGCTGCTCGCCGCCCTCCTCGGAATCGACAGCCTCCTCGCTCAGCAGCCCGCCGCTCGCCCCGTCTCCATCGCGATGGTGCCGCGAGCCGCCCGAGCTCGCAAAGTCGCGATTCGCCACGGGCCCTACGACGTGACGTCTGCGTGCTGACATCGCAGCATCCTCTCAGCTTTCACCACGTGCGCGCGTGTGTCTCCGAGGGCCTCGACCACCACCGGGTCCTGGTAACGTCAACAGATTGCAACAGTGGCGGCAACGGCGGCGGCGGCGACGACGTCGGTGGTGACGGACACGTCCGCATGACATCCACACATGACAGTCTACCGCGACGCGTCCATTCACGTACGCGCGCGCCCGCGCGTGTATGTGTGCGTGCGCAATTGGGTCATAGAAAAAGCACTGTCATGCGCGGCAAGTTCGAAGCCGCGTGGCGATCGCGCCATGTTCCGTGTGGCCGGAAGCGCGCGATCTTTGAACGGACGAACGTCGGAATATTAGAAAAAGAAAAAAAAAATATTATAAATTAACTGGAAGCCAGTTGGCATCAGTAGTGATAATTTCTTTAGTAATTTAATTACACGAAATTATATTTCCTTTGGCAAAAAATTACGTTTCAAGATCGAATAGTAGTCATCCTGTCATTCAAACATAAAAAAATAAAATGTACGAAACTAAAAAATTTTTATTAGACATAAGATTCTATTGGATAATCGGATATGTCAATATCTATAATATTTATTCTGGGTTATATCACGGTGTATCATCACTACACTTATTTGGTTAAAAAAATTGTCACTGTTATTTTAGATCCATTTCTAAAATTGTTATTTTAGAAATGGATTCAAATTGTATGATAGAAATGATATCGAAATGTAACAAAAGTGACAGTAACGAAAAATACTTTACTTTCAATTGTTATTTAACAGTAACTCCAACGGAAACAATTTTTATGTATAATTATATATGTATAAGACTTGTTCATGTATATAAGAAAAATAACTTGTACGTTGTTTTCCTTATGAAAAATAAAATTAGATTATATTATACATTATTTCACATTTCTTCAAGTTTTAAGTTGACAAAAAATTTGAAAATTATCTCTTTAATTATTTTTTAATTCTTATTATTTTTCCTGTCTAAATGAATAGAGATTATATAAGAGAAAACGTATGTGGACATATTTTATATATAATTATATTTGAAAAAATATTTTCCCGGAACATTATCTATTATGCGCAGGCACTGCAATGATTTAAAAAATTGCCCGTCTCATATAAATCTTTAATTTTTCTCGTTTTTTTAAGAAAAAAACTTTAAGAAATTAATATCGTTGCGTTTATTCTTATTTATTTTAATTCATCTCTCTAAATTTAAACGTAATTTTTAGATCTTTACATATTATTTTGAAAAAAAAGTGAAATATCAAGATAGGATACTTAAATTGTAAACTTATCTGAATTGCATATCGGAATATGATACATCTTATTACTTTATTGTATCAATGTTTCTCAACATTTCAGTATACAGCACGTCTTACAATCTGTAGGAAATACATTTGCACGTATGTAAAAATACGCGAGAGTAGCATTGCAGGAGCGTACATTTTTTTCTTTTATAAAATTGTAAAAAATCAACGTCCCACACACAGTAGACTTTTCTATTAAACTTTCCTCCGTAAATCGTTTACAGACGTTTACTTGCGTGGACATTTCATCGCATAATTTTATATCCTTCACTCGATACCATTTTCAGCGCTGGAGATAGCATGTTAAGGAAGTTAGAAGGGGATGGAATATCTGGATTTAGGTATGTATATGCAGGAAGTGCAGATTTATTAAATCTCAGCTTTATGCAATCTTTCACAGATTAAAAGTCCCCGCGTCATTCCATAAATGTATAAAGCAATATGATAATGTGATATAGCAGTTAATTTACTTCATATTCGTATTTGGTCGCGTAAAACGTGACAAACTGGACTGGCATAAATATTCCGCTTGGCGGACGATAGAATGGTATAATTAGTTGTTACAAAACGGTCCCGCATATATACGTATATATTCATATATAAATGTGACTATTAACCAGTAAGCCGGCGTGATATGTGAATGATATACGAAGCATGTGGCTCCGAGTATCGGTGCTTTCACCTTTTTTGCTCGGTACGTAAGGTAGAACGAGATATACGGGTATTCTATGTAAGAAATATATATCGATTTATATCGATTACTAAATATCGTTAATACGTTAGTTATCACACATCCCACTTTCATTTCAACTAATTTATAAAATAAAAATTTTCAACACCATTTCGAAATGTCGGATACCTGGACATGTATGAATATTATAAATTAGAAAAAGTGAAAGTAATTAGTCTGAAAAATACAAGAAACCCCACAATAACATTTTATTTCTATCATCGCCAGCGAACTTTCAGGCGTATTTCATGGTATAAAATGTTGAAAAAACGAGCATCGAGCTGTAAATCGCATTTATTTCAATATATTTCACCGAGAGTAAGTTTTATTTGATGTAGGATCATATAAAAGCTTTTGATGAATTAAAATTATCGCAATTAATTAATTGAAGCCTTCTCTTCTCAACTCGCGTATTACCCACATATTTGTAAATATCCCCAACTTATCCTTTTCCAGCGATAGCGATTTCTTCCTTTTTAAAAAAAGACACAAGTAAACGTCGTAAACTATGTAAATCGAGAAGCGATAGGAAACAACAGAAACACAACTTTATATATGTATAGATATAGATATATATGTATATATTACAGTAATGCTTTATTTTAACGCGGTGCCCACTCGGCACCGATGTTACTCTACTACAGCCATAGTAAATAAAGGTCGTTTCTCCTCTGCCCGGGATTCGGGATCTCCGCCCGGATACCGCCGATCGTCGGCGCGTCCCGCGAGCGGACACCTCCCTAGGCGGTCAGCGTTTCCGTATTTTTCGATATCTCGTTGTTGAAGTCCTCGACCGTCTCGCGGCTCTCCGACGGCTCCGACTTCACAGTTGTCGGCTCCACGTTGCCTACATCGACCGTCTCGGTGTTGTTCAGCGGCTTCACGTCGATTACGCGAATGCGAATCGCGGTGCCGGTGATGTCGTCGCCGGCCGTGTAGGTCGTCTCGTTGACGGTCACCACGTGGCCGTTAATGATCTGCAATCAAGTCGTTTGCGGGGATTAGAGATCAGCCGAATCTGCATGTAATCTGGGACACCTCCGGTCTCTCCGGTCTCTCCGGTCTCTCCTATCTCGAGATACGAAGCCGCGTGTGAGTGTAATTGTTTTCTAAGAAAAAAGGCAATCCTCGATACCGGGAATTGGCTTGACAATCTTCGAATTCTCTTTCGATCTCCGAAACGTAATCTTATTCGCTGCAACGAAGTTCTTCCGATACACGGCGTAACACGTGCGTACACGTGCCCCCAAAGGAACGAGATCGCTGATTCCGACAGGGGCGCAAACGGGTTTATCGAACAATTTCGCAGCTCTACAAACTGACAAACGCATCATCAAAATTAATTAAGCTTCATTATTGAAGAATTTGCAACTGCTGCGTTTAGAACATGACAGTGCGATGCGGCGGATTCGCTAACAAGGAGATGCGGCGCTTAGCTATGAATTATTAGGATCGGTCTATTTAATTAAACTTTCTACACCTTTCTACGTGTGAAAGCGCAACGTGAGGAAAGTCTCGTACAATACTCGTGCATTTTTTTTGTCAATGAAAACGCTGAGTCACGTTTCAATTTCACGTATCATCGTTTTTAATGCATTCTTACACCTCGCGCACGTTTATACTTTTAATTCCTTGACGTTTGAACGGCGGAAAGAGGGGTATTATTCATAAGCGAGCTTGATGCAAACCCCGATACTTTTTAAATGAGAAGAACTCGCGATTAAATATCCCGATCGTCGCGGATAATAATTGCACCGTTAATGAGAGAGATATAAAAAAAAGAAAGAGGTCCGTCTCTCGCTGGCGTCTCAGCGAGAGATGAAACTCTTCCTTTTTCTTCCTTTCTTTTCTTCTCCCCGCGACGCGACGTCCGAGTTCGGTACGATGTCCGGGGGAATGAAATTCAAGCGCGAGCGACGGGCGAACTTTTCGGCGGGTGCAGTTATCCGCTTCCGTTAGTCGCGCTTTGTGCAAGTTGCATTACGCGCGTTAAGCGACTTACATATCAGAGAGATCTGGCGGCGCGCAGATTCCGAGCGTGTAACAATACGCGACGGGAAATGCGGTAATCCGATCACCCCCTCCCTCCCACCGCCCCGTACACTTGGCGCTACCGTTCCATTGTTAAGGGGATCCACCCTTCTTCCCCCGTCCTCGCACGCCGTGTCCCTCCGCCGTCATCTCGTTGCTGCAGTTTACACGTGTACGTAAATTGCTGGCGATGCATTATCTCTCCGCGACGCGTCCGGCCCGGACCGGCGCGACGCAGAACTTCCTCTCCGCGCGCGTGTCGCCGGTGGGGATTATTTTACTTCGCCTCTGGCGAACGCCGCGCATTGGCATCGTCGATTCGCAAGCTCGGTTTCCGGCCCGGAATTCAGCCTGAGAACACACGGCGCCACCGAAGAGGATTTTCGAAAGAACATATCCACGCCGATAATCCGATCCGATCGATCGCGAATCTTCGGCGAACGGCAGCGAAATAATTAATCCGCGGATTATTGATTTCTGGTTGGTAAATTGGGTCTGTCGAGCATTTACCTTAGTCGTGGAAGTGGTGTTCGCCCCCTCGGGAATCTGTATCTTCGTGATATCGGGCATGTTCCAGAAGTAGTTTAAGAGATTTTGCCTAAGTCTGTTGATAGTCTCTGGAAAGAAATAAAGAAGCGAAAATTAGAACGAGGGTCTCTGTAAATATACAACCTGTACGCGCTAATGCTTTTGCACAATTTTTTAAGTTAGCTGCTTGATTTTATTTGTAAATGTCAGTAACAACGATCCGGTAAAGTGCGCTCGATAATGGACGAAATTTAAACGAATTTAAAGCAAGCGTAAGCGCTGCTGTTTAAAAAATATTTGTCAAGCATCTGGGGATGACGCGCTTATTAGAATCGTGTGCAATTGTCGAACAACAAAATTGCGCTTCCGTGATTTTTGATTTAGGAAATGAAGCATGCAATGAAGTGACGGACTCATTGATCCAAATGATGATTAATTTAAAAAAAAGAAAGGAGAAAATCCCTATAAATATCTGACTTTTAGTAAAGCATCTCGTTAATCGTGACATAATTAAATAATTTTTATCTAATGTTTACTATTCTATTTAATCTAACATATTATATTTTTTTATTGCTTCATTTTAATTTATTATCATACCTTTAAGTTTCGCCGCTGAATTTTAAGTTTATCCGACCTGCCTCTCTTAAAAATTACATTGCTGTCAGCTGTGTTCAAGATTAGTGCACATTGGCATAATAATTTGTGACGAGATTCTTGTACAGCAAAACGAATACATTTAGCAACTGCGTGCCGTCGTTGTGTCCGCCTGGTTACCGTTCCGTTTCATTTTAACGATCCAATAGCGCTTTATTGCGATTCGGCGTGAATCAGGTCGTGCGCACACTAACACGACAAGTCAAGGGCCGAATGGCGCATCACAAACAATAAATGAGACTAGTAACACGTCTCCTTTCGGATTTCGCAAAAAAGAACCGTGCCATCATCGAAGAATCGGGAACGAACGTGTAATTGAATCTATTTAACGGCGCTCTCTTTCTCTCCGCTATAATGTAAAATTATTTCCGAACGATCAGTAATTATTACGTAATTATTACCGTAATTTAAATAGCGATGCACTCGAACGGAATTTAATCACGTTAGTAGAGATTATTGCAACAAATTCTTCGTACTTTTTTTATTTTTAATATCGACCCTGTCTATTTCTCTTCTCTCTGTCTTGCCGCCGTATCTCAGGTGTTCTGCATAATTTGAATCTCCTTAAACAAATATTTATGTGCGAGAATATTTACATGTCTACGGACTCGCATGTCATTATGCAATTCCTGCACAAGTTTCGCGATAAGACGTCGTCATTACGTGTTATAAATAAAACGGTGGCTGATTCCGCGACTCAGTATTTTGTAAAATGTAATAATTTATGTCGTGATCGTATAGCACGTATATGTGAGAAAACGAAGAGGACGTTGGCCACACCGATAAATTTTGCATATTTTATTGCGTTTACAATGCGATTGCCGAAGTAAAATAGTTGACTGTATCAGCTGATTATTGCTGTATGGAATCTCAATGAGGATGCGCCGGGCCAGCATATTATTCGACAGCGCGGCTTCGTTTGCATATAGAAAAATCGCGAGGGCGGGGGAGAAACGGCATCGGATATGCCGCCGAAATCGGCGCGTTACCGGCTCTTTGCACGCGATAATTTTAATTAGCTGGCAAAACGACCTGTTATTGTTAAAAATGGCCCATGCGTAATTTTCATTTATTTCGAAATTCGACGCGAGCCGAATTCGAAGCGCGCGATTTATCAAATACGCTAAATCAGCGAAAGGAAATACCGCATCGATTCGGCAAGTTTAGCGAGCAACAAGTAACAGTTTTATCACACGAGTCGCGGATCGTTAAGTAATTTGTGGTAAAAATATTAAAAAGTACAAATTCCGACGACATTTTCATCGGGGCGAAATTTAAAGTTTCGGCTTAATGTTATGCTTATTTAATAACGTTATAACTTAGCAAAATTTAAAATGCAATCGCTGTCGATTTTGCGTGAAATAAAATCACCATGATCATACCTTTTAATGGTGATTTAAATCTCACAAGAGTGATTATTGACCATTGCTGTGATTTTGTCGCAAACTTTAATTACAAACTAATCTTGATTTATCGTCTATAAAATTGGATACGGTGACAATGTTTTATTGACAAAGTGAAACTGATAATTATCAGCTTTTGATGGCAATGCAAATATTCTATAGAATTCTGAAGCGCAAAAATAACAACCTGCCAGACTGGTATCGAAAGTTCAGGAGAAGGCCAACCACTGATTCTGCAAATTAGGTGAGACGTATTACGCATATGTTTAACATGAATATATTTCGATTTCACGGTTGCGTCTTAGGATAATCATGTTAAATGTTTGTATATGGAGAATACCTTGACATTATCGGCTACGAATTAATCTAAGGATAAAATAGAGGCACACAGGAGTATATGTAGATATATACAAGATCTATATGGAAATTAATTAATTAATTCTCAATAGCGCCTCGCAATTTTTTAGAAATATTTTCCAAATTGTTACATTTACATCTCCTTTCGTACAAAACCGGAGGTTTCGTGTTGATCATCGCCATTCGCATTAAATTCCAAATTATTCGTGACGCTAAAATAATAAACAGCTCGTGAAATGATCGGGAAATTGGCATCCGTAGGCACCCGCTCGCGCTCCCCCGATCCCCCCGGGCCCATTTCCAAGCCTCCCACGGTGCTGCGTCACGCGGATTTGAATAACGATTCATCGAGTCGCGCAATCAACGATTAACCGTAAATTGCCGTCCCATTCGATGCCCGTGGTTGCTTTCAGTCCCCGGATTACGAATTATACCAGCGGCGCGGCGCGGCGCGGCGCAGCATGGCATGGCATGGCATGGCGGATCGGGACCGATTATTTGTCTTTCTCGCTGCTTTTGGCAGCGCGCACCGTTAAAATCCTCTCAATGGTGAAAGTGATCTGATAAACTTTGCGGCTCTCTCGTGTGCCGACCTTGAGGTTGCCGCGCGCTCGATCCCGCGGCGGCAACCTTTGCTTCGTGATCGATATTTCGTCGCCCTCCAATCCGCGCGCGTGTTGCGAAAACCCTTTTGCCTTTGTCGTGAGGCCAAGTACTTCTCTCTCTCTCTCTCTCTTTTTTCTCTTTCTCCTTTTCGAACGTCATCTCGTTCTTATCCTCGTCCTGATCGCACCCTGGAAAGAAGGAGCGCGCGAATTTCTCGTGCGACGTGTCAGCGCATTCCTGATTCCGTACGGCGACGAGCGGCCTCGGCTCGCTCGCGCGGTCGAATCTCCACTCTCGCCTCGCTCGATCGGACGCACAGCAATGTAATCAAAGCTTCGAGCTTGACGTCACGGTGACTTGAGCGTGTCGCGACTTGCAAATACGCATACTGCTGAAAGTATTCGTTGCGGTCTGCACTCCGCACGAGTGCCCCTCTGGGATTTGATACACGTATATAAAAGGTTCGCATGCGACTGCACATGCGACTCACGAATTGGACTCCCTCCTCGTGTCCGCGAGCCTTTGTGATTCGCCCGAGAAGTCCATCGAAAGTTAAACTTGAGTGACAAAAATCTTAACTTTTCTTAACATTTCTTAACACACCTTTATATACATATTAAATGTCTTATTTGTGACAGCATTTTGAATTTTTACGAAGCGTAGCGCTGTATTAAAAGTCCTGATTGTATAAAGCACTTTAAATATTAAAGATACATTAAAAAAAAAGAAATACAAATATTTCTTTTTTTTTAATGTATCTTTAATATTTAAAGTGCTTTATAC
>VBVR01002067.1:0-25216 GCA_011638315.1 Tetramorium parvispinum
ATTAAATGAAACTATAAAATATTGAAGAGGTACGATTTAGGAGACCGGTACGCATTCAGCAACTCTCCCCTATAATACCGACAATTTTGTCTATGTTTGATAAAACGATAAATAATTCAATATAAAACGAAAAGTATAACTGCAAAATGCATAATTATATTTGATAAAATTATATTTAATTTACAAGGAAAAGAATGTTCGGAAGGTATCCGAAAGGAATTTTACGAGAGGCAAGTTTCCTTAAAATTTAAGATATTTTAACAATTTTCATTAACGGTAAGCTTGATATTCATACATTCCGTCTATTTTAATCTTAAGCGAGAAAGACAGGAACTTGCGATATACGTTGTTTAAATTTTGCGTACATTAAAAATATAATATACATCATCAGACGAAACTTCTCTCAGAAAACAAGCACCCTTTCTGCGCGATTTTTTTCACAGATCCCCCCCCGCGTTTTCCGCAGAACGAACTCAATCGCGGATATCACCCGAGAATCGCACAAGAGAATTTCAGTTCTGCTCAAGTTTCTATCTCGATCGAACGATATCGTTACGAATATCGTTATGAGTTTGGATATTATCCTTCCCTCGTGCATAATTTCGCACGAGTTTTTTCTACGGCATTTCGGGCAATTACGGAGAATCGGTGCCAATTTGCTTCCTTCGCGATAAATTTAAGCAGATCTGATCTAGATGATCCTTTTTCTTTCGCTGGAAATACAAGAAATTAAGTTCACTTATCAGCTCGTATCGAGTGGCCCGTAAAACGTCTCTTCGACCGCGCTCGATATATATAAGTATCGTCATATTCCATATACTCGTGCATTTCTACCGCGTTCTACCTGCCGATCTAATTCACGTAACGTTGCACTACCAAGAGGAGATCGATAGCGTGGCCCGAGAAATGTACTGCGATTACACGGAAAGTGTTTGCACGCACGAAACGACCGAGTCGCCTCATTAGGCAGCGACGAACGGGACGAAACTTGAACCGAGGCCGTCGCGAGCAAATTTATTTCGTGCGAATCGAAATGTTTAGAAATATTTAGAAGCGAGAGCACCATTTTGCACAGAATCCCTAATTTCGCAGTTCGCAACAGATCCACGCGTATTTATATTATTTATATCCTGTTTAACGGCAACCTCTGTAAACGCTTACAATTGCAATTTCATTGCACGTAACTCAGAGTTTTACTTTTTTTCGTCATTTAAAAAGAGAAGAGTTGGCTGACCTCAGCTCAGATGGCGAGACGACATCCAACGCCATGCGGGGAGGAACTGGATTCAAGCGGCACAGGAGAGATCGACGTGGAAGAGTAAAGAAGAGGCCTACGTTCAACAGTGGACGGGCTAAAGAAGAAGAAGCAGCTGCATTTATTCTCGCTTTTTATCTTCGTCTTATTTCTTGCACGATTTAGCGAGATCGATGCAAAGAGACAAAGCTAGAACTCATATTGATTAAATTTTGACAATGCAAAGGGGAGAATGTCCGTCAAGAATTATTTTAAAGCGTGATCATTATTTTATTCTCCGTTATGAATGTTCCCCGATTTTTCTGTACCGTCGTAGATTCGTTAATTTGAACGTGAAATTTACCTAAAATGATTGTTTCATTGTAAATACAATAAATTTATTGATTTACTGGCCAATGAAAGTACCTACAATCATCGTAATAACAACCGAATGGAAAGTTTTGACAAGAATTTATTCGACGCAGTGCACAGAACTCGGTGAGCATTTTCCACGGCGTGCTGTCTCAAAGTCGATGTCGACGAAAACATCGTCAACAAGCTATTTCTCACAATCAATGTAACACTCGAATAAAAACATCCGATCGTACCGAACGACACGTGAAAGAACAATATTCCTCGTCTTTTACAAGTTCGGAATACTTTTTACATGTTTGTCCAAAGTTTTTGTTAACATATTGCCTGCCCAGTGCCCATCAAGTTTTATGTGCCTCATCACAATATCATTTTCATTACTATAAACGTAGAATAATAAAATATTGTAATATGATTAAACAAAGCATCTTCATAAATATTGTATAGAATGCACTTTTTACTTTATATTATTATCGAACTATTTGTGTGATTTAAAATTATACATATATTAAGTAGTTTTTATTTTTTATGATCGTTTTAAAACATTTTATTTACTAGTCCACAAAGGCGTCGCTAGGATTTGCTAAATGTCAATTAAACTCTTTTTTTTTCGAAAATTTAATCCAACACAAAAAATAAATACTAAGAGCTATCATTTATATCGAAGATTTTAGCTCGCGATACTTCAATAATTTTTTTTATTTCGCACACAAGAGCTGTGCCTCCGTTACTATGTTACGGATTCGATTGAGGAGGCCGGAAGGCAGGCGCAGGTAAAAATCGCGAAGGTATATGGAACGCGGTTGCATCGCCGGTCGATGCGCGAGCCGCCGTTCAGTCTCACATAGCTGCGTGCATCGAGCTTATTATTTCCCCCCACGTGGAGCGACCTAACTGCCAAGGGAGAATTTTATCGAGGGGAAACACAGCGTCGTGTATGCGCGTATAATGCACGTCGATCGTGGGATTCGATGTCGCGTCAAAAAAATCATCGGGTCATGCGTGAGCTCGAGTGTCTTTTTTTTAGGGAAAACGATGAGAAAAAATAATTCTGTCACCTCGGGACACTAACCTTTTGTAAGAATAATGAGGGAAATACATTCGGAAAATAGGAAACTAAATTCTATTGCCGATAAATACGTTGCAGTCCTTGAATATTTTGTATTTGCGACATCCAGTTGGCTTACGATCGAAATAAAAATACGAGTCATGGTTGCATAATGAGATGACTGACGGTTTCAACTACGGACAAACAATGTTACTTACCTTTTTATTGTAATGTATGTATGTACATACATATCGAAAAAATCAATAAAAACAGTAGAACAGTACAATGCGACTCCGTTTTTTTTTTATTTAATTATACTTTTTCTAACAAGAGATATTTGTGTTTCGTGACATAAATACAATCGCCGTAGCTTATCTCTATCGTAAGTTAAAATAAAACTTGTACTAAAAAAGATTGCGACTTTTTCTCTCTTTCTCTCTTCCATAGAATAATCTTGAATTTCTTAAATCAAGATATATTTATTTTTATATGTTTATTTATACGCTTTTTAAAGCTACAAAGATCTCATTGTTGAATTATTATATTCTATGCGTTATATTCCTATGATCCAATTACATTTATTAGCTTTTCGAGATTCGACTTTGACTTTTGACAGATTTGTAGATTTCGTATCTAACTTTCTATAATAAGAATTATCTGTTAGTTAATCAGTTAGCTAATCTCGATTCCGATGGAATCTTTCCGGAGCATTACTGATACTTGCCAAGTTTGAAAACATTTCCATTTGCTCTGCAAATCCTTTTGGTTACTTTCGTTTGAGAGAGCTAGCCGAAGAAAACTTACAGAACTTAAACACTTTCTTGGGATTTGACTCAAATATTTTTATTGAAAAGTTCTTAACCAAAATGGATTTTAATTATTATTTAATCAGTTATTCAAGTAATATCAATTAACTGTTGTTATTATACACATATTATTATCGAAAATTATTGTCTTCAAAAAGCAACCGTATTTACTCGCGTGAAATGCCAAGTCTACATCTCTTTCAAATTCAACATAATAATGTAATTATACAAAATTAAATAATAAATTTTATTGGGTTCGCCATTTCGTTTGGCGTCACTTTATCTTTTGTTTACGGGAAAGTGCTTGCATTCTATTGAAAAGTCTATCATATTACACTGTGCTTTCTCTATATCACACGCTTACTGAAAACAAGTTTTTGCGGGACAATCTCGCAGAAGATAGAAGCGCTTGGAGAGTTTGAAATAAACAAACACTCTGAGGGAAGAGTCGATTCCGACTACGCCAAGCTATTACCGAAAGTCCTCCAATTTTTCTCACAAAGTTTATTTGCGGCTCATCCGTGTGTTTCGCGCGTGTATTTTATATATGAAAGTCCGCGGATCCGTACGTCGCGGATCGCGCACGTCTCGGTGATAAAGTTCGCATGACAACAATATTGCACTGATACAATTTATTTCCAGCCGAGCTAAATGAATTTTAAGCGAATTGTGACCTGCATTTTGACATTTCCGTATCAAATGTTGAGCGTCATTATTGCTTTTAATTGCGAATACACACATCGATAAAATTGCAAGTGACATTTTCACAAACGCGCTTTACCGCATTAAAGGGCTATGGTTTTAATTAACGTTACATTGTTTGCGTAATTCTGGTTTCATAATTATTAGCAGCTGTGTAAGCAATAACTTCTTGTTGCTCGTGAGCACGGTGGGCGTTCTCATGTCTGCCTTTAACAAACGGCAACGAAGAAAGCCGTATATGTACGCTTACACGGCGCGTGACTTCTGACTTTAAACCTCATTTGCCGAAAGTTACGCGAAGGTGGATATGTTCAACACGGACCTCCGCACGCTAACTGCAAAATTGTAATTTCTATCGTAATTTCTACGTAGAATTTTTGCAGTATTAGGACACAACAAGCGCGTGCGTGCATTTATCTGTGATTCATATTTTACCAATACTAATATATCCTGAGACTGATTGATATATTGTAAGAATATGTTATTAGTAACGAATATTTATTGCATGAATTTATTTTGAATAATATTTTTCTAACAACAAGAAAAGCTTTGCATGATTTATATAAGATATTCAAGATTTTTATTTAAGATTTCATCCGATCTTAAACACTTTGATTTTTAAATTCTTACATCCGCGTTTTTCTTAGTGAAATTATAAAAAGAATAAAAAATGTTATGAATTACATGAAATTTGAAATAGGAGGTCATTTACAAATTTTTTAGATTTTTGCGATTATTTTAATAATATATATAACAATTAAAGTAGAATTTATATGCTTACATGTATTGAAAGAATAATATATAGTATTTGCTTTTACTATATTTTTACTTTATAGTATTTACTTTTACTATATCTTCAAATGAAATTGACTATTTTGGAATTTCTGATAATTACAAAATCTACTTAAAATTGCAAAGACAAAATAATAAGATAATTTCATATTAAATTTGCAATATTATAAAATTAATATCACAAATATATGTTAATATTTTAATATATATATTTGTGTTTAATTTTAACATAGAAATATTGATTAGAACATTTTCACTCAGGAGCATAAAGCTGTGCTCCAGATTCTCGCTTTTTATATCGTACATTCTGTATATCACGCCACGAATAATTTCGGGTGGTAAAGAGGCAGCGTAAAAACGAGCGGTTACGGGATGTAGCGAGGGATTAAATTGGCCCAAACAAACCCCTCGCGGTAAAAAGGATTACGCTCAAATATCAGTAATTTGAATTTTAAATCCTGCGCGGAATTTTCCCATTTCTCCGATTACACGGGAATAACGAGCAACAGTTCGGCTTCTCGGGACCGACGGCGACTGGTCACATAATGTATCGGTGCGAGCGGAAAAAAAACACGCGTGCTACTGTCGCGCGAAGAGCACGTCTGTGAAAAG
This sequence comes from Tetramorium parvispinum, assembly GCA_011638315.1. Classification (NCBI taxonomy): domain Eukaryota; kingdom Metazoa; phylum Arthropoda; class Insecta; order Hymenoptera; family Formicidae; genus Tetramorium; species Tetramorium parvispinum. The sequence continues at coordinate 5,567 of VBVR01002067.1, forward strand.
AGCACTGCGAGAAGCGTGTTCCTGATACTTGTATTATTTAGGATACGCGCGGCAATCTTACGAGCCCATCCGATCTGGCCGGTTGGTGCATTGCGCTGAAATTGCGCACAGTAAAAGGAATGTAAAAGAATCGCATGCTCCGCCTACCGCTATTCCGCACCGCGCATTCACCCCTGGCCACCCTGTCTCGCTTACTCTTCTGTACCCTTCCCTGCACCCTCTTTCACCACCCTCCCTCTCTGTTTCCCCCCCCTCCCCCTTCGCGGCTCAGGTAGCACCTGCATACGTATAAATAGTGCACTGACGGTATGGCACATTTACGGAGACGCACGCAGAGGGTGTTTCGACCGCGACCTATTTTATCTTCAACCCAATCGCGCCGGCTGGAATGTATAATTCCGCTGCGTAACAAACCGACTTTAAACTTCTCAACCGTGCCCGGCAAAGTATTGTTTTCGCCGCATTGTTTTCATCCTGATGTTTTATTTCGCCTTCGAACAGATAGTTTCACAGTAATTACGCAACCGAATATTATATAATGTTACTTTGCAGAGTTTTAGTGGTTATCGCATAAGCTTCTTTACTTCAAAATTTGAAAATTGAGCATAATTATTGCGGTTGAAAAAAGAATATAGATAGAAAGACTGAATATAATTAATATTAAATAAATATTAAATAATTCAATAAATAAAAATAAGTCGTTTTTATTAATAATGAATTAAAATAATAATAATAAATCAAAATTAAAATTAAAAATAACGCAAATAATCGGGTATTTAGATATTATTATATATCACAGATAATATTTTTCTTTGTTCTCTTAAAGAAAAATCGATCCGAGTTAAACAGTTAAAAATTCGTAAATGTATAAACTTTTTTTCACAGCAAGACTTATGCATCGAATCGCATAAATTATGGGCGTTGAGTGAACTTTCAAGTCGACAACCCTTCGAGATATACATAAATGTGAAGCACTCTCCTCACACCTGCTCTACGGAATCTATTTTTAGAGCGACGCTGCGGTCTCGGACTTGACTTTTAAGATAAGACTTTTTGTCCGACGACTTGCATCGCGCTCGATTAAACTTGTGCGATTGGATCGTCGCGTGGCCGTCGCTTTTTGCGCCCGTCGGCGACGATCGCATGATTCAGTGCTCAGCCGGATCGATACTACCCTCATCAAATCCAAACGTTACCCCAAGCGCCGTTGCTTGTCTTTACGCTACATCGATCTTATAATTAACGATAGAATTTATCAGTGAACGCGAAATTGAGACCACAAATGGTACGCCTGATTCGACGCACGTTTTGCCATCATAAATTACATTATCCGCAAAGAGAGAGCGTAGGATTCTTCGTACTTCTAATTGTAAGACAGAAAGAACGAATTGTCATTTATCAAAACACTCTTCATGAAAATAGACCGTTCATCCGCTTTACATCTGTCACATTTACATAGGTATATCAAACATTTGCGATTTTCACATTCACATCTGTCCGTCTATTCTATCTATTATTATTACATTTTTTGCGAATATCTCTGACAAATTCACAATACATGAATAAGAGCTCTTTCTGCTAGCTGCCTTATGCGTGCTTTATACGAATCATGGATATAGCTTGGGCCATATAACTGTTATCGCATTGGAGAATGTATGTACCGATAAATGCCCCCGTCTCTTGACGATGAAACTTATGCATAAAACATTTTTTTATAGATACCACGTTGGAAAGAACTTTTTCCGCTCGTGAGCTCCGGTGTGCTGATAACCGAATCATTTACAATGATTTCATACGCTTTAGCAGTTTTTACGCAGATGCAGTTTTGACGTATACTGCGTTTCTGTTCATCAGGATTAGATTCGGTTAAAAAACATTTTTCATCACGTCTATGTGTCATTCTAAGTATAAGTTCACTTCTCTTTATGCTGCGTCAATCTTAGGCATCGGGTTTACTTTTAGTCTGTTATTAATAAGTAGTTATTATTAACCCTCCAGTGGGCGCGTCAAAATTTAAAGCGTAAGAAGGCGCGTGAGGTGTAAATTATACCCCACATTATTTATACTATAAATAATAAATTAATTATTATTTTTCATTTTTTTGTTTAATATTACTCATTATTGCATGTATCTTAGAATATATAAACAAATCGGACCTTGAATTTTAAGACCTTGAGTTTTCTTGTTTACAATTGATTCTATACTAAAATACGTCCAGAACGCTATGTGAAATCTAGGAAAAATAAAAGTCTAGGGCGTACACCCCACGCGCCTACTGAAGTGTTAAATGCACTAATCACACTTATAATTGCATATAATTGTCTTGGCTGAGATGCTATATTATGCACTTTTTTTGCTGCCGAGCCAGTTATAGTCCCATAAGGGCTTGAAATAGTTATCTATTGTGGGTATCCTTTTTAACTTCAATGTTAGTCTAAGTTCAAATTGAATTCTTATCAAACATATTCCCGTCAAAGATAGTAATAATAATAGCTTTATTATTTCTTTATTACAATAAATATTTCAATCAGTAGAGAATAATTCTTTCTTCTGGATGCAAATAAAAAAACGTGTCAAACTTAAATATTTTATGTTTGCAGAGAGGCAATAGTTCCATTTCGATAGTAAGCAGCTTAAAATTAACGATTGGTAGACTCGCTTTCCCTCAAGTCGGATAATAAAATCGATAAAATATTACCTCCGCTGGCAATGCATAAAAACTCCAACTCTAATCTAAAAATATTACAGTGGATACGCCCTCGTGGTCATATCGCAGGCAAAAAGGTATTAACAAGCTTAGCGGCGCGAGAGCGCGGCTTTATATCAATAACAAAAATTAAAAATTTACAATCGGTTATAATAGAGAAGCATTCGGATTAAAGTGCGATATGATTTGCATGATATTCATATTCATGGTACGGAGCGTTTATTTGAATAAATAAAAATGCATTATTAAATTAAAAATAAAGAGATAAAGGACAATAGAAAAATAAAATATACAGTACGTTGTCACGAAATTCTTCCGGGTTTTCGGGTCAAAAATGCGATTGTTGAATAATTTAGACCCGGGCACATGAAGGGTCCGGACAGAAATGAAAATACAATATTAAGTTAAAGATATAAGATAACAGAAAATAGGAGTGTAAGATACACAACGCGTTCGCAAAGTTCTTCCGGGGTTTCGGGTCAAGAACGTGGCACTTGACAACTTAGACTAGATACATGCACTTTAGCTTGTGGTAAAACTCTCAAAGTTTTTATCTTACATTTTGAACATGTATGTGTGAATATCTTTGTTACGAAGAACATTCTTTCTTATTACCATTACATTGTTAATTTTTACCATGTTTTTGAAGAATATAAATATTCGCTTCTGATTCGTGACACATTTTCCAAAAAGTTTTATAACTGACGATTTTAAAACAATATTTTTAACATGAGTATACATGAAAAGATCTATTGGAATATGTGAATATATGGTAAAATATTTTAAATATGACACCTATGATAACATATGCATTTGTTTGATTTTATTTTCGATAAAATATATTTTTTTAACAAATGTATTAACAATTAATATTGTGTGTATAATTTTTCAAAATGTTTTCTTTGAAAGAACCAATCCAACTTTTTCTTATAGATCAAATAAATTGTTACTAAATGATCTTATAAATGTGCATAAATAACAACATTTAAAACTTTTTTTTAATTAATTACTAAAAGCTTTACTTTTATATTGTATTTCTATTTTTGTGTTTGTTTGGATAATCCTTATAAAATACAACTAAAACTTTTTTTTCAATGCCGAATAATATTTAGCTACATTTTATTTAGCTACATATTTGCGATCAGGATTGTAATAAAATGCCGTATTTATTCATTTTCAATTCACTTTTTCAGAAATGCGAAATGCAACAAAAATTCGTTTTCAAAGTTTCCAATTTTTATAGTTTTATCGAAGCCTTTTCGTTTAGATTTAAAGCAAGAATAGTTTTAACAAAAATAATGTCTCGGAAACAAACAGTTTCTATTTTGTCTCAACTATGAATCTGGATCTAAAAGAAAATTGACTGCGGAGTTTGTTGTACGTATAAATGGAACATCAAGCTTATCATAGATATAAGCGATCAGCCGTTTGTAGCGATTGAACCGAAAAATCATTTACTTTATCGCGAGTTTTTTTTTCAGTCGAGCTGTTCCGCGACGAGATCGATCGGGTCCTATGTTCAAGCTAGATTTACACGGTTGATGATCATCCCCGTGATGAATCATTCAAAGCAATGTCGAACGAACGACTTCCTTTTAGAAGCAACGCTAAACATGAACCAAAAACCAAAACTGTCGTAACTAACTTCTTTAAATAAAATATTTCTGACGTTTTATGGCGTAAATATAAAGTACTCGACAATGTTTTACAAAAAGATGGAATACGTGAATAAAACCTGATACATAAATGTAAATCTCTCTTTGCCTTAACAATTAATGTTTAATGTCATTCTTAACATACGCTTTCCTATATTGTGAACCTTATAAATACCTCATAATTTTATACTAGATAGATCGGAAAAAGTAAAATAAATATTAAAATAAAAAAGCTTAAGTTCATTTGTAGAAAAGAATATTGAAAAGAGTATTCCAAAAGTATTTCAGGAGCTATTCGTTCAATAATTATTGCATATGATTGTTACACAAATATAGTATTTTATTTGTATATGATTATTTAGAGATTTTCTTTATTCTTATTCATAAATTACTTTTTCTAAAACATCGATATTCATCTGACTATTAAAATAAAAATCTTTATTTTCGATAATATATACATTTAGAATAATATATACTTTTTATATATTTTTTTATATAATGAGATTTAAAATTTTTCTCTGATCAAATGAGATAAATTCACATGCAGAATTCGCGTAAAAGATTTACATTTGCAGGAGATGAGCGAGCATCGTTTTGACGGAGTGATAAGCATGGTTGCCGCGTTTTGACGATGACCCGAGGACATTTCGCGATTTCCATACACACGGATGGCGAGTCCTCTTTTTTTCTCTTCCCAGAATTTTTAATCTCAACGAGATACGCGGCTGCAAAAAGTTCGGGGCGAATGGTTCTGATAACGGCAGTTTTTCCGCCAGGCTTGCGAACGGGCTGCGATGATATTTTTATGAGTAGTTCGTTCTGAATTTGAGTCGATCTACGTCGAAAAGGATAACGTTCGTCCTTTTTACGCTTTGCGTTTGAGAAGATATTTGGAAATGAAGATAATTTCGGCAATTTGACGAATTAAATTTCAGTCCCTCCCCATTCTACAAAAATAATATATATAAAATATCTTACTTAAAAAAGAAATATTATATGTCATATAATGCGAAAATGTTTCCTATTCTTCACTATTTTTTTAATTACATTATTTTATTTTAGATATTAAAATTTTTAATTAATTTTAAACATTTTAATATTATTTCTACCGTATAAAGTTAGATAAAGTCAATTTTATTTCTCAATAATTTTTAAAAGTCATATTTTGAATTTTTAAAGAAATTAATGGCGCGATATTGAATACTTCGAAAGAAAAGGCAGAATCTATAAAGTGGGAGCGGAACGATACTTATTAAAACATATTTCATTCGTGTTCGTTTCGATTATTCTATCTGAATCCTGCTTAATACTGTAGTAAGATCATAAAATTCATACGCGATTGCTTACAATTAGTGACATCAAAATTCATTAAAAACATGAGGTTCATTGAATCGAAACGTCAAATGAATGGATACGCAATTAACATTTCGAGATGTTCGAAATGAATAGAATCGTTACAATCTTTTCTAATAACGCGCTTGATTAATTAATATTTATATTAATAATAACAATTGTTTCCGTTCTTTTGTTTTAAATATTTAGAATTCGTAAAGAGTTTTTTCTATAAATTACATGTATATCAAACAAGGACAACAGTCAACTGACAAACAAAAAATTTGTTTGTTAATATATATCATATTCTAAGCGTTATTATTTAAACGTCCGTTTAGATAAACAATCTTAATAGCGAGAGAGAATATCCCTGAAAGAAATTTCCTTAAACAATCTTTTAATCCAAAAGATCAAACAATCCATAAAAATTAACGTTATGCAAATTTTGAGGTAACTTGTAGGGAAGGTATACTATCGATGCATTCTATTCCCCTTATCACTCTGACTGGGCTGCCTTCGTTGCAGCATTAATTTCTGATCGTGTCCGATGCATAATGCTTTAGCTCTCCAAACTGTGTTCGCAACATCCCGGTAATTTGACCGCAGTTTATGCTAAATACACACAGCGGCATTTGCACATGCATTTGTACGACGTACACGAATGCACTACATAATATATCGAACAACATAGTTTGCGGACTGATGCAAAGATAATTTGAGATTTTTTCAAATACGGATGATAGTGCTTTAATATCGCTGAATTTATAATTTTTGTTATCTAACAAACACATTGGAGATTTTCTGATATTTTAATATTCATAATATGGATATTCATATTTAATAATATAAAGATATGACATATATCAAAATAATTGCACATATGACTCATATTTGTCAAAAACACTTTACCGTTAAAGTCATATGAAAGAGAAATATTTAAAAAATCTCGATCTCAACCGAATAAGATTTTCTGAAATATCTATTGTCATGCAGAAATGGTTTATGAAAAATAATAATTTTTCGTTTGAATTCAATATATTTTTCTTATCTGTGACCACTAGTTTGTAATTTATAATAATTATATTATTAGATAAAAAGATTTTTGCTTTTCAAATTTTATTTCTATATATATATACATATATATAAATATTTTATGAAATTCTTAGATACGATCACGATTTTCATGTACATGGATACACAATAAATTCAACAACACAATTTATTTTCGTTTTCAATCTTCGCAAAACTCTTATAATGTCTGAAAATATTCGTATGCGAATTAATATTTAATATTATATTGTGAGTGTCTGAGTGTTTTCAAAATCTCTAACAAAGTTCGAGTGCATTAAAATTAAATGAGAATCTAATTATCTCATTTTGGATGCTGAATTCTGTCGACGAAATTTGATGACTCTTAAAAATTTCATAAAATATCTATAGATCAACAGATATTTTTAAAATTATTTAATTTAAAAATTTAATTGAAAATTAATGTCTCAAATTGAATGTTCCATAAGGATCCTAATATTATTAGCATTTGAAAAGATTAAAATTTTTGTTGAATACAATATCGCAATTCTCATTCTCTTGAATTATCGACTTTCAAAAGTTTGGCAACCATCATAATGCAATTTAGCTAATATGTAATTAATCTTCAACGTAATAGAGACAATCTCTAAATTCATACTGGAACATCTTATTAAATAATCATCAAGTATCGTTGGTTGATAAATATAACTGTCGATATATGTCATATGTAATGACTATGTAATGTATCAGTCTGCTTCACTCTGTCTGATTCGATCTTTTGATTCCCCGAAGGGAGTCATCGACGTCGCCCGGCCACGAAGTAATCGAAACCGACTTGACCGCGTGCAGTAACGCGTTTCCGGCGGAAACGCATGGATTATTTATCTAGAACAAGTGCCAAGTGACACTTCGTGTTCGACGTTGACCTGGTTGCTTGACTGGTCGGTCACTGGTCGGTCGGTTGGCTGGTGCACGTGTTGCTCATGCGGAGCAGTCAGGGAACGGATCGATATTAGTCGGTGCAACGCGCAAACACGCCGGTTCCTGGTGGCGACGATGGCCAGGTCGCCAGACTACGTCCGAAGTGCGAGTAGACTTCAAGGAAAAAAAAAAGACTAGGACGACGGAGAAGAAGAAGAAGAAACGAAGAGAGCGCAACATTTCGGAAACTGTCCGGCACGAATTCGAATCGGTTACACCAGAGCTGTCATTTAGAACGAAGATAAAAATTAAGAAAACTAGATAACGAATGTGAGCTTTAACAAAATATTCTATTATGCCTAACGAAAACTGTTTTAAAAAATATCACGTTGAATCTGCTCAATGTCTTTAATGTACATGTTTAATTGACCATAATTGGCTAGTTTTTTTTTGTAAATATTATGTAACAACGAAGATCCCAGTGTACATCTATTAACGAGCATAATTCGTGGATTTCACATATAATTTACAAAATTTGTAAAATACAAGGAAGAGACGAAAAAGCGCTATTACATGGAAAAATGCATGAACGACCTATGCTGTGCGCCATTTCAGTTTCTATTTTTTTCGATGTTTTTCACAGAAGTATACATATATGTCTCACACAACAGGAAACGTAATAATAATAGCGTCGCGAATATTTAAAAAAGAATCACATTTAACGATATCTATTTAGATATAATTTAAACAAGGATATCGCATCTAATCCAATAAATTGGTCACGGTTAATTCCCGATCCTGTATGCTGATTAATAACATTTTAGCTCTCTAAACTGCGTTCGGAACGAACCCGTAATTTGACCACAGTTTATGCTAAATACGCTCAGGCACCGCGACGCGTATGTTTTGCAACCGTCACAAATGTACGTGATGCATTCGAACAATGCATACAAATTCGCTATATAATGCCAAGCACAGCGAGCAGATTGATAAAATAGAAGAGTAAATGAAAATAGCGCGCGATTGTCCTAGATGTGAACGATAATGTCACTATAATTGAAAGCAATGTTTTTGTGTCAATTACAGATAAAAATTTACGATTTTCTAATTCTTTGATATTCAGCTATTTAATAATACCGGAATGATTTCATATAACTTATTGTTAAACTGGTTTTCACCATTAAATCGCAAAAAAGACAGAAAAATTTTAATCACAGTCATCCAAACGTTGCAAGCAATTTAAAATATCCGTTATATCATGAGGGAAAACTTATACAAAGTAATTCTTTTTCCTTCAACGAATGAAATGTTTCTAAAATAGATTACTGAATTCATAATTTATTGTAATCAATATTAGACCTGTTCCATATTAAAGATCAAATTATTCTTAGTACGAATATACCGTTTATGAAACAAAAGAGCTTTTTTCATGCATCACTTTTATATATTTAAATTAGCTATTCAAGAAATCTTTGGAATTTTTAGATACAAATCCGCGAGTTCATTTACGTTCATTTTAATAGATTTCTTTAGTATTTGGGTAATCTGATTAATTTGCGACAAAATTTGGAAAATACATTTTGAAAGCGAAAGCAAAGTATGTAATGGCCAAATTAATTATTTCGTAATAATAGTTATATTTTCTCAATGCGTAATTTATTAATACCATAAATATCACACACACGTTATCAAACATATCATAAATAATTTAAAATCTCTATACTAACCTCTACGCGCTGTACTTTCTCTGAAGTCTGTTGATAGAAAGGATGTACTCAAAATTACCAATATATACCATCTAATGTAATATTTTGATCCATTATCGCGTTTTTAATCCATTATCTCTTATCACAGGTCTTTACGCACATTTGCACTCACAATGTGATATTTTATCATTTCAACGTTTTACATCGAATGTTTATGTCTGATTAAAATACATGAATTCACAAATTTAACAATGATTAAAAGTGAGACGTAGCTGTCACACGTTATCAAAAATTTTAAGTTATTAAATTAAAATTTTATTGAAATTATATATGGAAAAAAATATAAATGCAAGATGTTTAATATGTTGTATGACAACATAAAATAACATTTAAAATGCCACGTCAATTATTTGTCGCATTTTTTTTAAATTCACGATTGAGAAGAAGATAAACTCCCATCATGAACAGACTTTGTATAAATAACGAAACTCGTCCAACTAAATCACGTATAATACCATGCATTACATCTGGAAATACAGCTATTGTATACATAGGTCCAAAATCGCCAATAGTAGCGACGTAAACGACAGTTTTTAATAATCTAATAAAAAAATTTAATATAATTCGAAATAACATTTTAATATAAATCTCTGTCTTCTATAACTCGAATTATTTGGACCACTCTTGCGAACGTCTAATAGAATTTAAGAGAGGTGAGAAGTAAAAGAGAAGTTGAAAGAGATTATGAAGAGACCCTCATACTTGACTTTGTCCCACAGACTCACAAAAAACCAAATTCATAATGATAATAAAAATATAACTAACGATTGGTATTTAAAAGATATTTCAAATTAAGAATATTCTCTCTAATAAACAATGAATATGTTTAAATAATTTGAGAATCAGCGACAATTAGGAATATGAAGTTCTTATACATCTATGCATAACAAATTTATGTATTTCATCCAGAAAACTACATTTCTAATAATTGATATATTATGAATATTATCAAAAATTATATACATATATATTTCTTTTTAAATAATTTCAAATGTCCATACATGTAATATAAGAATTCTAATAAAGTTTATCTTCTTAAACTCGAGAAGATAAATATATCTTCTTCAACAATCTCCAACATCTCGAGTTTAAACTAGTATTTGTATATACAATAAATGCAAGATATATATTATCGAATATACTGTGAATAATTTTTCCATCATTGAAGTTTCTTTAAAATAATTCGAAACCCGTTAATAACATCGGCTGAAGCGTTCAAAATTACGTACAAAATTTTGCGAAATAATTATTGTTGATCCACTAATCTTTGTCAAATAACATTATACACACTTATACTTGTATGACACATTTAATAGTTAATAATTTATTTTGAGACAAAATTTTTTTTAGCGCGGATTGCAAATTAAATGATTACTGCCAATTTCTCACAGTATGTGTCACGAAGTTTTAATTTAAAATTACTTTATTTGACACTTGATAATGTATTGGAATTTTTTTATATGAGAGTTGTATTTCCAAGTATCGCAAATATCATTATATGGATGTAAAGAGAATTCGAAAATAGAAATCAGAATCACGATATAAAGAAATAACCAAATTATGAAACCAATAAATAATAGAATAAAGGAAATTCTAAATAATATCATAATAAATAAATGAAAAGATAAAAACCACACAGAAACATAATAGATTCGAAACACGGAATAATTTAACCGAGTGGACAATAAGGTATGCAATGAAATAACTTATGCGTCCTTGTGGCATCATTCTATTAGATTCAACTTCATTACGCGTTTTAAATATTAAATTTGTAAGGTCTCGAAAGCAGAGTTTTAATAGTTTGATTAGTAGCAGTAATATTATTCTGATTATTATCACATCAAACGTTTCCAAACACACGAATAAAAATATTAAAATATTTTTGTTTAAGTTCCATAGGACGTATTTCTATATGTAGAACTATAATTAATAATAGTGCAATCACGTATTTAATCATTTTATATATCTTAAACCACTTGTTGTTGGCACGGCTCGTAAAACGTCAAATGAGATTCTATAGAAATATAAAATTATATAGATAGTTCACGAAACGATCTTGATGTTATTATGATAAATACAAATCAATATGGCCCACATTGCTCCGAAATCGAAAACATATGGGACATAAAAAACTGACTGTTCACCAAATGATTTTAGGGAATATGAAGATGTTACTTTATTATAAATTATTAAAAAATCTTGAGTATGCGTCAAAATAAAGATAAAGTGAAGATAAAAAACACTCGTTCGAGAAATTTGTTTGTTTTATGCCGAAATAGAGATGTAAACTATGTTATATATGCTAAATATAAAAACGTGACGCATGTCACTTTTCATATCATTTCGTAACTTTTAGTCGAAGCTTAACAATAATAGTAAAATATTTGGTATCTAAAGGAAAGTACCTATTAAACCTTTAATATGAACATTTTAAGTTCAGTATTATAATGAATGTTCACTAAACGTGAATCAAAAGGCTAAATAATTTTTGTGTTACAGTTGTTTATAGTTCTAAGACGGTTTTTCACAATTTTAATCGTCTATTGTCATTAGTTGAATATTATTACAGACAGCTTTTTTATCAGATAACTCTTTTCGCCTTCCGGAGAAATCAGAAAAATTTTTCAAAGATTGAATTTTTCATTTGCGAAAAAACAGATTTTTCAAGCTGTTTGTAGAAAAGTTACAATAAGCAGTGTGGTACCTAATTCGATAATATCTAATAAATATATACAATCTAATACGGTAGAAAGGTTAATGGCCGATTATACTCAGCATAGTTACTGCAAGGTCAAGTAACCAAGGTTTAAAGGCATTAAACCAAGCAGTCAACAGTTACCCTTTATATACACAGCTGATCCATCCCGTCGTATATGAAAGTCTTCATATAATTGTGACTATAAATACTTTAATGATATAAATGCTTTGCTATACTGTATATTTGTGTAGGAGCTTTCAAATCGTTATTATGTATCTTATTAATCTTTATTAATGTTATAAATCTTTTTTATATTTTTTACTATTTTTAAGAGAGATACATTTTTAGGAATTCATAATAAAAATTTAGAGATGCATTGTTTAAACTGTTTATATTGGATTGTGAATCACCCAATTAATCACACATAATCAATTAAATTGTTCTGGCAAATGTACTAGAATATAACATAATATAATAATGAAAATTTTAAATATGCTGCAATTCGCCTTTTAATTTTCCGATTGCTAAATAAGAAATATTATGTAAAAATCTGAACCAATTTGTGAGTTTAGCAACTTTCTCCCACAATAACTAGTTATAATAGTCATTTATTGCAAAATTTAATATCCTACTAATTATTTTACCTTCCTTAATGCCAGTTTCACTAAACTCCGTAAATACTACATATGCATTATCATAAATAATATGAAATTTCTATTACTAACTAAGCATGTCCTGAATTTTCCCTGAGATCCATTGATAGACAGAGTGCAAGAAAATAAAGAAATAAGAACCCACAGATACTTGATTGATCCGGACAAATATGGAATAAACTATAAACCAAATAGACAATAAGAAATGCAAAGAAATAACGTATGCGTTCTTGTTGTATCATCCTGATAACTTCATGATACGTTTTCAGTTTAAAATTTGTAAGGTTTTTTTTTTTTGTTCGAATGCAGAGTATTAATAGTTTCAATAATACTATTGCGATTGTTCCGATTATTTTCACATTAAGCATTATCACACAGATATAAAAAAAATTTTTTGATAGTTTCGTTGAAGTTCAATAGGACTTATTTCTGTATATAAAAGTGTAAGTAACATTAGTGCAATCATAAATTTAATTATTTTATATATCTAAAAGCATTTATGTATATCTTTAATTACTATGTCTTAAACCACTTGTTATTGACACAACTCACAAATGACAAATGAGATTCCACTTTAAAAATCGGGTATACGTCAAAATAAAGATAAAACTACTCATTCAACAAATTTGTTTGTTTCATGCCGAAATAGAGATGTAAAATATGTTATATCTGCTAAATATAAAAATATGATGCATTCCATTTTTCAAGCATTACTTTTAGCCGAAGTTTAACAACTCTAATAAAATATTTAGTATCTAAAGGAAAATATTAAACCTATGATATGAACATTTTACATTCAGTATTATAATGGATGTTCACTAAACCTGAACCAAACGGCTAAATAATTTTTTTATTATAATTACAATTATTTTCTTATAATTACAATTATTTATAGTTCTAAGACGGTTTTTCATATTTTTATTTGTCTTTTATCATAAGCAGTTGAACATTATTATATAAACAGACAGCTTTTTTATTAGATAGCTTTTTATTAGATAGCTTTTGTCACCTGTCAGAGAGATGAGAAAATTGTTTCAAAGATTCAATTTGCAAAAAACAGATTTTTCAATTTATTTGTAGAGAAGTTGCTGAGAATAAGCGGCACCTAATTATGTAATATCTAATAAACACAGATCTAATCTAATACGGTAGATAGGTTAATGGCTGATTATACTGGGCACAGTTAAGGCAAGGTCGAGTAACCAAGGGTTAAAGGCCAAGCAATCAACAGTTACCCTATTCCATTATACAGCTGACCTATATCATCGCATATGATAGTATTCATATAATTATGACCAAAAAAATATTCTAATGATAATAAATACTTTGTTGTATTGTATATTTTTAGAAACTCTCAAATCATTATTATGTATTGGATATTATCAATCTCCATTAATGTTATAAATCTTCTTCATATTTTTACTATTTTTAAGAGAGATACATTTTTAGAAATTGCAATTTATTGCAAATTTAATATTTCACTAATTATTTTACTTTCCTCAATGCCAGTATTACTCCGTAAATACAAGCATTACCGTAATAACACGAAATTTCTATACTAACTAGCACTTCCTGAATTTTCTCTCAGGCCTATTGATAAAGAGGGTGCATTCAAAATTACAAGTGATCAGCGTCTCACGCAATACTTCATTTTGATCCATCTTCTTTTATCACATAGATCTTCATCGCACATTTGCATTCACAATACAAAGTTGTTTTTTTTTATTTCAACGTTTTATCGGCTTTAAATGAATATTTATAACGAGTCAAAATATATGAATTCACAAATTTAGTAATGATTAAAAGTGAGAAGTAGCTGTCGCACATTCTCAAAAATTTTAAATTATTCGAAATTAAGATTTTATTGAAATTATATATGGCAAAAAACATAAATGCAGAATATTTAATATATTGTATGACGATGTATAATAACATTTAAAATGATATACAACGTCAATTATTCATTTTATTTTTCTAAATGTAACGAATGGAAGGAAGACAAACTCTCATTAGAATCGTATTTGCATAAACTGCATGCGTAATCTACCAAATAATGTTACATATATAACTAGAATTATTATATATATATAAGTTTGATTATAACTATAAGAAATTTTAATATACAGGTAAGGTAATTATTAATAATTTGATAAAAAATTTAATAAAAATATATAATATGATTCGTTTATGGTAAGTCGAAACAGTGTGTATAAAATAATGCGTAACACATTTACAACTATATACTATATATAATACTATACTATAATAATAATATATAGAATACTATAAGAGCTTTTAGCAGATAAAAAACAATTAAGATAATTAAGAATAAGATAAATTTTAATAAATTGAAAAAGTTTGATATAATATTTAGAAATAATTCCAACATTTATAAGTTTCTGTCTCGAATTATTTAGACTCACTACCGATCACACTTACGAACGTCTAACAGAATTTAAATTGAGAGAAATGGTAAAACTTTTGGAATAATTTTCCACGAACACAATTCGCAACAATACAAATTTATAATGAAAACATAACTAATGACTGGTATCGCTTCCAAAAGATATTTTAAATTAAGGATATTCTCTCTAGTAAACAATGAATATTTATAATTATGAGTTAAATTCTCTGGTAGTTTCGAAATCTATTGATAGAAGGAATGCATACAAAGTAACAAATATTTGACACAGCATTATTCCATTTTGATCCATCTCATCAAAGAACTTTACGTATTTTCATTCGCGATGTGATATTTAAGGTTTCAGTATTTAAGGTTTTAGTAAACATGTATTTATCTTAAGTTAAAATATGCGAAGTTGTTTAACAACAATTAAAAACGAAACGAAAACATCAGTTTATGCTATAGTATATTATAAATTTTAAAAAAATATACAAATTTAAAAATATTATAGCTATAAATAGCTATATACATATATAAAAAAAGAGTAAATATCAAAAGTTTAAAATATTGTATCTTGTGAAATAATGAATTTAAAATGATATATTGCAATAATTTTTATCATATTTCTCAAACTAGTTTTTAATCATTATTCCAGAATATTATATTATATGAACATAAATTGTGAGAATGCATAGAAATATTATTTAGAAAGTAATTCAAGATATGAGAAACAGTACAAAATATATATATTATATATATATATATGTTTAAAATAATTAATTGATAATAATCATAAATTGGAATTAGTTAAAACTTGGAATTAGTTAAAAATCAAATTATACGTATAGTTCGGAAAATAAGATATTTGCTTAAGAAATGTTTTGTGCTGAAATAAATGCATCGTGAATCGCAATAGAAACATGTAAAAAATAAAAGTTCCAGTTAAGTTAATCTTCTCGAATTTTTCCAACACCTTAAGTTTCAATGTCGCATATCAAAACCTTAATAGATTCTCGGTTACAAAACGAAGTGGTTAATCACGATCCTTTTTATTTGTGATTTTAACACAAGATTTTGCCATATCAATCGTATTGAGACGAATGGCAAGAGGTATCGATAAACTATTTTTTATTGTGTTAATGAAAATTAAGTAATCGAAAAGGAAACATTATCCTTAAGGTTAGTTTGCGTTTTACAATTTTAATTTATGGTTAAATAAATTGAAAGAGTAAAAACGATTTAATGCTTACTAATAGTTATAAATAAATAGTTATAAATAATCGTTATATTTTTTGCATTTGATCTGAAAAATATTTGAAAAAATTTATTTGTATTTCTAAACAGTTTTATTATTTGTTAAACTTAAATTATTTTTTAACACGCACCGATAACCGCATTTGACTCTCAAGGCTTTTATTATTATTTAATTTTAATTTATTATCAATTTAATTTATTATCAATTTAATTTTAATATTAATAAAGGGTGTTTATACAAGCTACAATCAAGTTACAATTTCAGATTTTATTTTGCAGATTAGTATCAAATAAGAGATATTACATAAAATATTTATATATGTAATATATAATGATTTTAGCAATTTTGCTTTACGCGATGCTGTTATAATAGTTATAATAGTAATAATCGCAAATTTAATAATCTAATAATTTTATAATATTACCTCACAATATCTCTTTCACTAAAACTCTGTAAATACTACATTTATATTATTAAAAATGCATCATAAATAATTTCTATACTAAATTTCTATACTAACCATTATGCGCAGAAATCTCTTGAGGCTTGTCGAAGTCCATTAATGGAAGCGACGTACTTAAAACCGTATGTATTCAGCATCTCACGTAACATTCAATTTTGATCCATCAACTCTCGTCAAAATATATCATGTACACTTGCACTCGCAAAACGATATTTTATATTTCATCAATGTTAAATGTATATACATATACATATAACACGAGAGTTAAAATATATAAATTTGTTTAAGGATGATTGAACGCGTAACGGAAATGTCAGTATATATATTATACTATACACTGCAAATATAAATTTAAGTAATTTTCATGAAATTAAAATTTGAAAATATATAAAAAAAAGAATAGCGTAAATATGTAAAGGCTTTAAATATTCTATAACAATATAATATAAACACTTAAAATAATTTAACTGCATCAATCTTCATTATATTTTTTAAACTTATTTTTAACTGTACTGATCATATTAATCATTTTAATCTTCTTAATTATTTTGAAACGAAAGATATATGTTCAGTATCTTTATTAGAGCAGCACCTTTATACACAAGAAATGGCTGAAAAATTATTATACAGCAATACACGTATAATTATAGCGTATCTCATTAGAAATCTTGTAGTTTCCAACAACATTTTATGTCACTATTTTCTGTATCTTAAATTACTCGAATTTGTGTTACTGACACGATTTGCAAATGTCTGATGAGATTCCAATTGAGAGTGTAGAGATTCTAGAAATGTCATGATAATACAAACCGATAGGAATAATTTCGCTTCATAAATTCGAAACAGATTTGTGGGGAGGAATATACATAACTAACAATACAATGTAGTTATATGACATTTGCGATTAAAAATATAAAATAAACTTTGGAAATAATAGAAAAAACAATAACATTATATAAAATAAGTAAATTGTTCATAATAATTGAATTACTTGAAATTAATTAAAAATCTAAGTGTATGTCTTCAAAGTTCAAAATATAAGATAATTAATTTTTTCTTAACAAATTTGGATGTTTTGTACCGAAATAAACGGCAGATAGAAACATGTAATGTAAAAACTCTAGTTAAGTTTATCTTCTTAAACTAAAGATAAATTTATCTTCTCCAACAATCTCCAACAACTCGAGTTTAGACTAGTATTTGTATATATAGTAAACCCAAGATATATATTGTCGAATATACTGTAAATAACTTTTCCATTATTACCTTATTTTTACAATACCATTAACCGTTAAAGTTTCTCTAAAATAATTCAAAATTAACCCGTTGATAACATGCGTTCAAAACTGCGTACAAAATCTTACGAAATATTCATTGTTGATGCACTAATCTTTATTAAATAACATTATACATATTTATGCTTGTGTAACGCATTTAATAGTTAATAATTTATTTAAAGACAAAATGTTTTTGCAGCGCGGATTGCAAATTAAATGATTACTGCCAATTTCTCGCAGTATGTATCACAAAACTTCTAATTTAAAACTACTTTATTTAACATTTGATAATGTATTGAAACTTTTTTATATAAGAGTTGCATTCCCAAATATCGCAAGTATCAATATATGGATGTAAACAGAATTCGTAAAATAGCTTATTAATTATGATATAAAAATATTATATATAAAATATTATGTTATAAAAAAACTAAATTATGGAACCAATAAATAATACAGTAGAAAGACCAAAAACCAAATAATATTATCATAAGACTATTAAAGAATAAAAATAACAAAAGTATATTATAAAAGAATTCAATAAAATAACATATTCATATTTGTAGTATAAGCCAAAAACTGAATTCTTCAATATACGTTTCAGATATCAAATTTATAAAGTTCGGAACGGGGAGTGATTAGTTCTGTCAGTAACGTTATTTGTATCTAACAAGTAACATTATTGTGATTATTCCGAAGACTATTTCGATTCTTATCACATCATCAATTATCAAACAAAAATTAAAAAAAACGTCTAAATATTTAAATTGAAATTCTAAAAAAACTTATTCCTATATAAAACTGCAATGAGCGTTAATACAATCGCGTTGTTAATCATTTTATACTTCTTAAACCACTTATATATCTTAAACTACTTCTTATTGCCACGACTCGCAAACGTCAAATGAGATTCTACTTTAGAGAGTTCACGAAACGATCTTGATAATATTACGATAAATACAAATCAATACGGGCGACATTGCTCCGAAATCGAAAACATATGGTTCATAAAAATTTAACTGGTTATTCACCAAACGATTTTAGGAAATATAAAGCGATTACTTTATCATAAATTATTAAATAATCTAAAACTCGAGTATACGTCAAGATAACGATAAAATAAAAATAAAAAATACTCGCTCAACAAATTTATTTGTTGAGTGAGTATTTTTTTAAGGCGATCGACTTGAAGGCCGATCCAAAGCGGGAATAATATAACACTATAGGAAGAAGAAGAAGGCTGGCACAATACGAGATGGTCGACAAAAGGCTTCAAGAAGGATCCAAGGAACCTGCAAAAGGATGCAAAACCTGCGAGGAACAACCTCTTACAATTAAATCTATAAAGTATAATGCATTAGCGATAAGATCGTGCACTGAATCACTCGGGGTCATAAAAAAAATCATGTGGTGTAGAATATTTCTATATTGTGAGGATATATATAATGTATATATCCTCACAATATAGTAATATTCTACACTACATGATT